>JAQGCC010005133.1:0-11997 GCA_034698905.1 Xestoiulus laeticollis
ATATGGAAAACGTAAATAATAGGAAATACACAAGAGTTTAAATAATGAATCTAGTAACATTTCTATAACAAGTTGATTACAAAAGTTACTTATAGGTTTAAAGCCCATACACGTCAACTTGTCCTTAATTTCCTCCCATGCCTTATTTCTCATTTCCATTTTTTTATAATCTTTTAGGCTGTTATCGTACAATAACGGCCTTTCACGAACTAAATCGATTAAAATGTCCAGGCTTTCGCTGATAAACATCATCTTAAATCAAGCTGAAATAATAGAAGAAACATTGTACATAAAGTAAAACGCATTGTTTTTTTGGCTGATGCAGGCCTCTCCCTACTTTGGGATTCTCGTACACAAATGGCATAATAGGCCATGTGTGGCCTTATTATAATATTATTAAATTATTATAATATTAATACAAATACAAAGGGAGCTTGGGAAATCACATATGTGTTTGCGTACACATGTTAATTATTGTACACACATGGCCTATTGTACGGTAAACGTGCTTTCCCAAGCTCAATTTGTATTTGTATTTCAATTTATTTTAAGTATTTCACGAGCTGTAAAATGATAGCAGTTACAATAGCATTGTATATTTACTGACGATCGCCGTGAAAGCACTCCACACCTTGTCTCAGTATACAGTAGGACGCGCGTCACTTTGGTTTGAAATCCAAAGTGACGAGCGTCCTTGCCGACGTCATTAGGCCGCCGCCCATTTTCTGTTACACATGTGCAGGAATGAGCGTCGTGCGACACGCGTCAGAAAACGTGCTATTGTGGCTGGGTCATAATACTTCTGGCAGAAGCGCTTTTAACAGAGTGATAAGGTGCATGGCCTTATTCAGCTGAGAACTAACAGGTGTTGTTCTTCCCCATGATTTTTTTTGGGACACATCTAGACTCCAGTGGTAAAAAATTAGACATTAGTTTGGAAAAAGAGAATTTGCAAAAGGCAGGAGAAATTTTGGCTAAAATATGGTCTGCAGTGTGCATCAACAGTCACGCAGTAGTTGCTAAATACATCGACCCAAACAACGACACTTCCAGCGTCCAAGATCTGCCAGCTGAAGAATGGTAAACTGAGCATGTTAGAGAAAGCCATTATTTACTTCAGGTATTTTTGATATTTTGCTGAAATATTTTAATAAGCATGAGTGTTAACCAATGCATTTTTATCAAGAGTTCATAATAATAATTGTTAGGTTGTAAAATGCAATGATTGGGAGTACTGCAGCCTACGTCTGAGTGATCTGCATATGATTCTTTACGACCGTTTTCTGCAACTCCATACCCTATTACTCAGATTAATGGGCATCTGACGATTCAGAACCCTGAAGAGCATGATGGAAAATCATTTACTCCCTTCTTAATTGGCCACTGCCTAAAGATTCAACCTTTGCATGCCTTATGACCTCAATTGCCCAAGTGTACATCATGATTTAGAAAAGAGATGCTGCACTAGATGTTGTATCTACTTTGCATCCATCAGTAGAGATGCAGAGCATCGGCATGCAGTTCACAATGTAGCTGCACAAGTCCGTAAAGTGCGACCCACGCGGATTGTCACAAGACGAGCTACTGAGCTTCTGTGCGCAAGCGACAACAGTTTAGAATGGATAAATCAGAGCGAAGTTGAAGGAGCAGATGATTTTTCTGAAAATCACATGGTTATGTCGGTTCCAATAGTCACTCTTGAGACTGTTCGCCAGTCCCCATGGACTAAAATGTAATAATTGTTCTTTTATTAATTTTTAATAATACTTTCTACTCTTAAGTGCAAAAAATCGACTTTCTTGCATACATGAATCAAGTAAAAATTTGTTTTCTCAGCAACCAAATGTAAGATTTAAAATCTGAAAAATGTTTTGTAAATAATTTATTTCTCTTTATAATTGGCATAATGTGGAACTTTAAGCATACATAATTATTATTATTTATTTTTCCGATTTTAAATCTGATATATGGTTGCTGAGAAAAACACATTTTACATGATTCATGCACGTGAGTGGATTTTTTTGCACTTATCTCAACTGTTCAATTGTATATAATACTGTGATTCTAGTCAACGATATATGCAATCTTAATATTAGTCTTCAATAAAAAAAGAATAAAGCTAATTTTGTTTTTTTAAATAAGTCTAAGGCATTTAATTACAGGAAAAGTACATTTTTTTAAAAATCTCACGTAAGATTAGGGGAGGGGGAAGGTCGAGCCAAATTTCACCAAGGGCGGGAGTCAAAAATTCGTCAAAAATACCTCAAGTAATTAATGAACCACCCCTTATGGCAAGCGCTGCATCACTATATCAGTACAACATGGAAAACACCTTAAGGGGCCGTTCAAAAACCACGTGGTTGTTTTTCTAGCCATTTTACACCCCCTACCCCCATTGTGGCCTTTTCTTACCCCCCCTCTCCCCGACCACGTAGTCATCAGCCCTCGACACGCCCCCACCCATTTTTAATAAAATACAAAACAAGGAAAAAGTTTTATCTTGGTCAAAGCTTTACATCCTCTATTACACGAGACATCGAAAAATATTAAGAACAATTAAAGCGAGTGGATTTAGAACACAAGAAAATGGGAAGTGTCACTAAAACGCGCCAAACAAGTTGATTACATAAAGTTTGGTTGATAGGTGGCGGCCCTTCCACCAACGTATGTACAGGATGACGTGTACCGCGGCGCGATTTTTCAAATTTCATTATCGGCGCGGAACATCCACACATCCACCGACCACGTGGTCCCGCAGCTTGTTCCCCCCTCTCATGTGGTCCTTAGTGGTCTTTATGTACCCTTTCCCCCCTAAGCGACCACGTGGTTTTTGAATGGCCCCTTAAAAGTGCATCACCACCGCACCCGTGCAATTTAAAAGTTGATAACTGCCTGCCAAATAGTTGCCAGGTGATTAAAGAAAATGTACGATTGGAATCGTTCTGCACACGCTTATCATGCCAAAAGACAGTGCTGTAAATTATGATTGTAGTGTGGCGTCCAAAACTTACTGGACGGCCCTAACCAGGCGCTGTCACAATGGCGCTTTGGTCAACGACATGTTGGGCACCCGTGCACCAGGGTGTGCATCCCGGAGATCAATGACCTCCATGTTTGAACATACTTGTCTCGCTACCATGCTGCCAGATAGATGTACACACATCTATTGTCGCTCCCACGTGCACGGAGCCATTTGCAACAACGGGTACTTCGCCAAAGGACTTCGGACCACGTTTTTCCTATTTAATCAAGTTTGATTAGTTCATTTAATTATGTAATAGCACTACAATTCAGTTAACATTAAATTCATGGAACCCCAATTGTGTGCTATCGCATTCCTGCACTTTTTGTGTGTGGGACCTAACACTAGGCCCACAACTGGTGACTCAGGATAAAGGACACTTAACCACTGTTTCATTTTGGACATTTCCTGATCCAAGGGACTGGTATTCTGACAAATACCAAATCAAAACAAAAAAATCAAGCATTTTTCTTTTTGAATTTGAAAACCAAAGTGAATTTGAATTTATTTTTCGGAAATTCATGCTCATCAGTGCTTACAAGTTCCAGCAAGTGTGAACATTTCAAGATCTATTCAAGACTATGCATCCAAGCTATTTAAAGTAAGAACATTTCAACATAGGCATGCTTATTGGTGCTTCATATTGTTATGGGCAGTGCTAGCTACAGCCTGCTAATTTTGAACTACCGGACTATCAAGCTCTTTTGCCACCCCCGTGCGTCATGAGTATTACGGAAGAATCCGGACAGTTAGCGGCAACCTTTGCCGCCCTCGTGTCCGACATGGCAGATCTTAAGGAGATGTTCCGGGCATCTTTGGCCTCATTGGACCGATCACTACACCAAACTGCAGCAGCAAACGAAGATGCATCTGCCGAAGCATCTCCTGCAGACGTCCATGCACTAAACAAGGACATCCGACTCCCTCTATTCTGGCTAGAACCAGCTCTCTGGTTTGCCCATGTTAAGCTGTTCTTTGAAGACCTATCAAATCTGATCGCACAAAGTTCATGCATGTGTAAAAATCTTTGGATCAATCCATGCTTCCTTGCATCTCCTACATCATCACAGAAAAGCGCCCCGACATGTATGGAAGGGCCAAAGACACCAAGCTCCACAAAGTTTTGAAAGGCCTTTGCATGGGCGACTCGAAGCCATCCCTTGTTCTCCAAAACCTGCGACATCAAGCTGGTCTGAACACATCGACCGCCATTTTACGGGAGCTTTTTCTTTAACAACTTCCACTCGACGTCCAGAACGTTTTGGTCCTTAGCAACGACCCGGATCTGGACAACCTTGCCAGGCAGGCGGACCATGTGCTGGACTTGGTGGAACATTATACTGTGGCTGCTGTCCAAGCCCCAACTGCACCAAGTACAGTGCAGAACAATCCTAGCTGTACCATGGATGACTTGTATCACCTTATCGAGGAGTTGGGCATCAATTCTTGGTGCGGCCGTTAGTACCATGACCGCTTACAATCGCTGCCATATCGCAACCGTTACTGAAGCCATAGCCGTAACCGCTCTACATCCTCTCGCAGAACCTACAACCCCACTATCGCCAGGTTTTCGGGGAGCAGGCCCGCAATTGCCACCAACCTGTTCATGGCAAGCTCCGCCGGCTTTGGGAAACTAGCCTGCCCAACGGAAGTTGCGACCACCGACGGGCACTCCGCTTCATCTTGTCACTTATTCGTCCATGATGCCATCGCCAATATGCGGTATCTAGTCGACACCGGCGCAGACGTCTCCGTGATTCCACCTGGACCATCAGATGTGCCTGGTCCATGCCCCTGGCGTTTCTAAATTGTTCACCGCTAATGGCACCGAAATCCGGACATACGGCACGTGCGACATATTATTATCTTTGGATCTCTGCCGCATGTTCCCCTGGTGTTTCATTGTGGCGGACGTGACGAAACAAATTCTCGGGGCTGACTTTCTTGGCTATTTTCACCTTCTCCCAGACATCACCCTTGGATTGCTGAAGGACTGCACCACACAGGTCTGCACTGTAGGATTCATGGAACCATACGCCGCGGCATCCATCTCTGTGGTGCACGGCAACTCTCCGTACGATGTGCTGGTGAGGGAATTAAGCAATCTAAATTGGGAATCTCTTTCACTCGCAGTACCAAAGCATGCAGTAACGCTCACATTGAGACAACTGAACCACCGTGCACGCACGTACCAGAACCCTTGATCCAACAAAACTAGCCATTGCTCGAGCCGAGTTCAACACGATGATCCACAGGGTATCTGTAGGCCATCCAAATCTTACTATGCAAGCCCTTTGCACATGGTCGAGAAATCAAATGGCTCATGGCGCCCTTGCGGAGATTTTCAGGATTTAAACCATTCAACAGTGCCTGATAGATACCCCATGGCATTGATTAGCAATTTCACCGCAAACTTATGTGGGTGCTCTGTCGTCTCAAAAATCGACTTGGTGAGTGCATTCGACCAAATTCCCGCAAGGCCAGAAGACATACACAAAACCGCAGTCATAACCCCTTTTAGACTGTTTGAATTCACGCGGATGCCATTTGGGTTGTGCAACGCCCCACAGGCAATCCAGCGCTTTATGGATGACGTCTGCAGGGATCTCGATTTTGTTTTCGTCTACCTGAATGACCTGATTATCGTGACCTCCTCGGAAAGTGAACATCTCGCTCATCTACGGAAGCTGTTTGAGCTTCTGCGCCAATATATTATCATCATCAATCTCGAGAAATCCATGTTCAGTGTGTTTCAATTAGACTTTTTGGGTTTCACGGTCACCCCTAAAGGCATCACTCCTCAAGCGGAGAAGGTATGCGCCATCACTGAGTACCTGACTCCCAGCAACGTTTCTGAGCTCCGACGTTTCTTAGCGATGATGAACTTTTATCGTCTTTTCTACCTGGAGCGACAACTTTACAAGCATACCTGAATGACTACCTAAAAGGAGCCACCAAGAATGACAAGACACCGATCTCCTGGACAGCCGCCACAACACATTCCTTTCAGCAGCGCAAAGAGCTATTACAGAAGGCAATTTTGTTTACACACCCGAAACCAGATGCATTCCTTGCATTTGAAGTTGATGCATCGGATTTTGCCATTGGGGCCTCCTTAGAACAGCAGGTGGACAACCAGTTCCAACCTCTAGCATTCTACACCAGAAAACTCATTGCAGCCGAAACCAACTACAGCGCATATGATCGCGAACTCCTTGCATCCTACGCCGCCGTTAAACATTTTCGCCGCCTGCTGGAAGGCAGGGTTTTCACGCTATTCACTGATCACATACCACTTATCTACAGTTTCAAACAGAGATCCGAGAAGGCGAGCCCGCGTCAGACACAACATCTGGATTTCGTAGGACAATTTACAACGGACATCCGACACTTGTCTGGAGAAAATTACACAGTGGCCGATGCCCTCTCTCGTATTGCAACTGCCTTGGTACCTCAAGAAATTGAATCCATTGACTTCTAGCAGATGTCCAAGGTTCTGGAGATGGATGATAAGCTAAAAATGCTGCTTAACTCTCAGTTGAAACATATCGCTATACCTGATTCTAACATAAACCTTTACTGCAATGTTAGCACCGACCAAGCACGGCCGTATGCGGTCGTGGGACCGATGCGATGCATGGTATTCAACAACGTGCACTGGTTGTCCTATCTAGGCACCCGTCCAACACGGAAGCTTTTAACATAGCGTTTTGTGTGGCCAGCAATGAACTCGGATGTAGCTACATATACAAAGACTTGAACTGGTTGTCAATGAGCAAGTGTCGCACCATGTTACTACGGCACATGAAACTTTCGCAGTCCCAAGCGTGCGATTTTCAACAATCGATTGGACGACCTGGTAGGCCCACTTCCTCCATCTGACGGCTCTATTTATCTCCTGACTTGCGTTGACCGTTTCACGCGATGGGTTAAGGCTTTTTCAATTCCTAACATCACAGCCTATACTGTGTGCAGTGCCTTTTACAGTGGATGGTCTCCTGATTCGCATGTCCCGATAAGATCATTTCCGACAAGGGATGCCAATTTACCTCTGGAGTATTTCGAGATCTTGCTGAACATCTTGGCGCATCGCACCAAACAACATCTTGTCATCCGCAGTTCAACGGCCTGGTGGAGCACATACACCGTCCCTTGAAGAAAGCATTGTGGGCTGACGAGAATGCGCAGTGGACACAGGCACTGCCTTCTGTACTTTTAGGGTTGAGGACTTCTTTCAAACCTGACATCAAATCATCTGAGGCCGAATTAGTCCACAGTGAGACACTTCGGTTGCCAGGGGATTTTTTTCGTGCCACAACCACACGTGTGGACTTAACTGATTTCCTCAGCCGGTTGCAATCTATCATGAGGACGGTCCGCCCTACGGAAACCTCCAATCACTTTTCTTCTGCTGTGTTTGTGTTTCCAGACTTGCTCAAATGCTCACACGTCTGGATCTGCAACGACACTGAAACGACCCTTACAGTTCCAGTACGATGGGCCCTACGAAGTTCTCAACCGTACCGAAAAATATTTCACCTTGTTGGTCAAAGGAAAGCCGTCAAACACCTCTATTGACAGGTTAAAACCTGCCTACCTTGACTATGCTTCTGAGTACACCACGGCAAGCCAACCGGCTTTTCCAACTTCTCCTGCACAGTAGGAGCCAACAGGCTCTTCCAACAGTAGAATGAATTGCAGCTATATCTTCCTATTAACAAACCAATCAGAGGTTCATTCATTTTTAAAAATTTCAAAATTACAGTTTTCTAATGTCTTGGCAGTGAACAGTATTGAAAGCACTCTTGTTTTTCAGCTTGTTTTCAGGTGTTCTGGTAATCCTTATTTTAATCATTGCTTTAATTTATTTTTTCTATCTTCAAAATTTGTTTCTTCTTGTGTCCAACTTTTTTCTTTTTAATTACCAAATCATCCTTGACAGTGCTTACAATTTCAGTGCAAATTGCAGTGGATGAGTTTCCTCATTTGAAAAAGATCAAACAAAAATGTTATTTTTAATGCTTTTGATTCTAAAAAATTTATAAGCTATTGACATAACTTATTATTATAGATTCATGCAATGTCTAGCTTTACCCACAGATGGGATGAATCGAGAAAAAATCCAATCTTTTCATACATAAAATCAAATTGATTTTAGAAATTTTTCAAATAAAGTTTGAAGGTCTTCTTCAAACCTCCATGGTTAACATCCTAAATCCTTTACTTCAATTTATTATCCTACAATCAACACATTTGTCATGTGATAGGGGCGGTAATGTATCTTAATAACAAATTATACACTGAACACTAATAGATAAAATACAACAATGTAATAATCACATAGGTAGTGATGAATACCGATGTATGAGAACCGACTATACTTCTTATGTGATTTTAGGAGTACAGGTAGTGGAAAAGGTAGTCGAAAATGAAATGCTAAATAATATTTAGAGAAGATAATGTATTACCTTGTAAACATAAAAACAATCTTAAAAAAAATGCAACGAATTTACTCAAGATTAAAACAGTTTCTGATTGGCCAGTGTTGCATGACGTCAAATGTGTTGTCCGTGTATTTATATCATTTAGTGCTTTGCATTGGAAACAGATTTAATTTAGGAGTTTTAATTTACTGGTATGAGTATCTTATTAAAAGATTCAACAGCAGTATTTTTTAAATGTTTCACAAAATCGTCGTTTTAATCATTTTCACAAACGGAACCCATTTAGCAAATAAAAATTATCTATTTTCTCTGCCAACTCTATACCAGCAATGCAAAAAAGATCATGATTTAAAGAAATAGTTTACCTGCAAATTTTTTTTCTAGCAGAGTGAATTGATTATGTTTGCAAGAGCACCGTTTTTTGGAGAAAATGTTACAATTTCTATCGGAATTTAGAAAAAAAAATACGAAATAACTTTATTAAAAATTCAAAGGTGACGTAACAAAATTCGATCATTGCTTTTGCACATGAATGTTTGGATTTTTTGTAAACTTTATGCCTGGTTCGCACTACCCGTTTTTCCGTCTGCATTCATCTATCGCGCATGCCCAGTTTGTATTCTAATCCCAGAATGCAATGCGCAAAAACAAATGTACCCTAGCGTAGGTGTGGCCTATCGGGAATTTTTTTATGCCATCGTCTGCTCTTTTGTTTGTTTTTTGAGTTGGATTTTTCCAGCTCAGAAGAGCAGACGACGACGCAAAATAGCTGATTTTGACATTTATTTCATGATTACAGCATATTTATTGAATTTTATCGTACACAATCTAGTGTATTCAATTAAATTCAATTCCTTACCCTGCAGTCAGCATGTGTATTATGCCATGTGGCAGTGGGCAAAGTGCCAGATTTTGTTAAGGTGAACTTTATACGGTCGTGGCCGTTTTTTGGGGAACTATCCCGGCATTCGCTTATGTGCCTATATGGGCGATTAATGTAGGTTGTGGGAAACCACGAAAAACCACAACCAGGATAGCGGAGGTTTGAACCTTGGTCTCACGAGTTCAAGAAGCAAAGCATAACCACTAAGCCAACCTTGTCCGTAACAAATATTATCTATAAATACTAAAAAATACTAATATTTGTTCTAAAATTTGAAAATACTTACATAAATACTAAACTGTATATAAACATTATATGCATGCACATAAATATTATTTACAGATATATTTTAAACATGCGTGGACGAATGTCTTTTGCTCAGAAGAATGTTTCTTGCATATATTATGCAAAAAACACATCGCGACAAATATTAAAACGTATTTTATAATTGTTTTAAAATGATGCGAAATTATTGGGACACCCTGTATAATGTGAAAGTGAAGTGCTAAGCAAAAGCGCCGTAATTTTTACCACTGTATGGACGTGTCGAGGTTATGACGTCAACTAAAGGTACGTTTTGGGTGGAGCGAGATTGATTTCGCGTAGTGCGAACTTTTTTTTAAATAGTTAGAGAAATGGTGCAATTTTATACGAAAAAATAATGTGCTGGTTAACATATCTTTTCACAGTAAAAAAATATTTACAGGTAAGTTAATTAGTTAAATAGTAATCTATTCGTAAGTTGTTGTATTGCTGGAAATAGGGCGGGCAAAGAAAGTGACGTCACGGCCAACATGTTTGATTTTACCTTTTTGGCGGGGAATTCAAAATTTAAATTTAAATTTGATTATTTAAACACTTTTTGCCATTAGATGACCAAAATTTTATTATTTATCTTCTATTTAGAGCATATAATCTAATATTTCGCCAAAAAATACATGTCGTGAAAACACCTATTGGTCACATAACTCGAGAAATTCCCGTGTTGTTAACCCAAAAAGCCTAAATAGAAATTTCAATTTATGTAGGCCTACGTTTAAAAACACAGAGAAAATATTTAAATAAAAACACAACTTCAATAAATATGTACTTGTTTTAAAAATTTAGATACAGATGGTAACTCATTTGGAACAAGTTTAACATTATCTGCAGATGACAAATCTGGAAATTTCATAAAATAAAGATGCAAAACATCATAGATTTCATGTTGTATATATAATGTATAGGCTACAAATTAAGTGGGGCATATGTCAAAACACTCATTTATAAATTAATCCTGTTTACTAGCTTTCAGAAGATATTATAATATGTCAAAATAATTGGATTGTTGAATTGCAAATTATATCAAATAACAACCCTGTAATTTAGGCTAAACAGTTACATATAAGTACAACTAAGAAACAATGGTGCTTATTAAATATCTCACACCCCAAAAATAAATTTTGACTTTTCGTTTTGCCCCTACCTACACATAGCAGGGTGTACATACACGAGGGAGTCATAAAGTTATTATAATCAACATGAAATTTCAATCGCATTGGCAAAACTTTGGAGTAGGAGCAAAGCCACATTCCTGTAGCATTCCTGCCATTAATGGTGATTCAAAAAGACCTCCAAGGAATTTCTATAAATCGCCACCAGAGCACCGATAGCAAGATGGCACAGCACGTTGGCATAAGGTTCCTGCATTTGAAGGGAAACATTGCCAAGTACAGTGAAATCCCTCCTTACGGACAATTTTGGGATTCCCCTGCCAAAAGTATAGGAAAACAATGTATTATTACCCCCTTCACAACGGACACCCGTCTAACAGACGCGGACAACCAATTTTTTGTCACCACGATGTACATGTACATGTAAATTTACCTCTCCTAAGCGGATATTAGTAGTATAGTAAAAGTCATTTCTTTATCACTCCTGCAAATTTGATACTGTTCTTTACCGTACATAGAGGTTGATAACCGGTGAAAGGTAAAAAAATAGCGGTCCGAGGAAAAAAAAAAATAAAGCACACAATTTCTCCTCATCCGTTTGTTTTTATAATACAAAATGAGCAATAATCGGATAAGGGGATACAATACATTTTATATCAGAATCAAATTATAATCAACAAAGGGAAGCCATAAACTCAAACATCATCGATTTCAACAACTGTGTTTTGAATGCATAATTAGCAATAGCCTGATAAAGGATGTATAAATTTCAGATCATAATCAGCAAAGGGAAGTTATAAACTCATAAACCTCATCGATTTCAACAACTGTGTTTTGAATGCATAATTAGCAAAAGTCTGATAAAGGATGTATAAATTTTAGATCATAATCAGCAAAGGGAAGCCGTAAACTCATAAACCTCATCGATGAATCAGATCATAATTGACAAAGGTAAACTATAAACTCATCAATCTTATCTGTTTCAATAATTGTGTTTTGAATGCATAATGAGCATTAGCAGGATAAAGGATGTATAAATTATATTCAATTCAATTCAATTCAACTCAGTACCCTACAGTCAGCAAATAAATGCTATTTGGTAGGGGGGTCAAACCCATTTTCAGGACAAATCTCCTATGTCAGGTGCGACTAACCCATCATCATTGTTAAATTGAATTTGAAATGAGTTTACGCTATCACTAGGAAGATTATTCC
>JAQGCC010005134.1:0-11997 GCA_034698905.1 Xestoiulus laeticollis
TCCAACGAGTATTGGACTTCTTAATCATCAATACCTCGAGAAAGGGGACAATAGGTCGCTCTGCTGGAGGGTTACAAGTTGAACATTTGATTTCGGAGTATACGTTCTATGAATTTCTTTTATGCCCTATAAATTACTTTTTTAATATAGGCATACATGTATTAAGGAAAAATTGATTTTAGACGTGAAAGGGGGTCCTTGGGCCCTAAAAATTTCTTGATTTGTTTTCCCAAAAAATGTACTGGAATTATTGTATACTATCAAAATTTAGCCCCACACAATTTGTGAAACTACTCTAGGGTGCATCATGTCTTGTAATTAACATGCTTTTGTGGGCTTGAAAACTGGTATTTTGTGCCAGTATTTCTTTTGAGTAAAATAGTGCACCTTTTATAAAAAGTAGTACAAAACCCACGCCCTCACTACTGTCATTTTCACCTGGAATCGTTGTAGACAAAATGCTTCATAGATGGCGCTGGGCATTTTTGAAATGGGCCTCGAGCCATCTTCAAAACTCACAAACCTAATTGTATGCAACCTGTTTTATTTAATAAAGGAAATTAGGCTATAAAATGGTGGAGTGGGGAAATCGATATGCTGTCCACCATGCTCTTCTAATAGAAACATTACGTTCCAATAGGCGTGCCTATCAGGAAGAAATAAAGTGGCGAACGTGTCCCATTTTAATTTTTAACGTCTCTCACCACCATCCATGAAAAAGAAGTTCACTGACTTTCTAGAGATTTTATTCCAGCTATTAAGCTTTAATGGCCCATGTAAAAAAAAATGTAAACAGCTTTTAAATATTTATTTCTCACCCGCCATGTTGCATGTTTCACGAGGGTGGATGTGGAGTGATTTTTGAAAATTTAATCTTATATACTGTACCAAGCTAGGGTTCTCACAGACCTGGAAAATCTGGATTGGTCAGGAAAATTGGATAGACCTGGAACAGTCAGGGAAATTGGATAGACCATGAATAGTCAGGATAATGTGATACCAAGGTGGTCATCTTAGAATTAGACCAATAAGACAAGAACTTGTAAGAAGTAGTTGTCATCAGGATGGTCAATGAAATTTGCTTTAAAAATTGGAAAAGTCAAGGAAGTTTAAAATGTACTGTTTGTTGTAACCCTGAACATGATTGCATTGCAGATTGTGGGTGTGATCATCCCTTTCATTTCTTTAGTCATACGCGTAGGCTATTTTTGTAACCTTCACCTGCCCACCTCATTTGCACTGTTCTGCAATTGTGGTGAAAATTTGTTGGCTTATTATTATGAAGATTGTTGGTTATTAAAAAAAAAGCAGGTCGTGAAGGCAGCTATGGCTATGTGCATTTTACGGGGGTGGCATGCTGCTGGTGCTGCCGTTGTTGTCACGTGTTCTCCTGTCGACACTCGCCCCCATGTAAAGAACTTTTCAACAAATCTTGACTCATCGAAGTCGTAAATTATCCGGGACCCGAAATCTCGTGCAAGCGATGTCAAAGGTCACTTGCTATAAACGTGCAAGAAGATCTGGTCCAACTGAGATTTATGGGGATGCCAAAGTGGTCTAAAACAAACACCATGCCCCTCTATTTGCAGGTTTAACTTGGATTTTTATTTAAATGGGAGGTTCAAACTCCGAATTTATGCCATACTGTTTTCAATAATAACTCGACAGGGGTCTCCAATAGCTTATTTAAATAAAACGGTTTTTTATATTACTAGGTTGCTTTGATGGAAAGTTTTGAAATGAGATGCTGCTAACTAATGGGCTGTCCATAAATGACGTCACGCGATTTTGGAAGATTTTTGAAACCCCTCCTCCCCTTATGTCACACTTAGTCACAAAAAGTCAGACATTCCTCAAATATGACGTCACAAAGCTCTGATCCCCTTCCCACCCTCCTAGAAAACTGGTTATTGTCGTTGTAATCTGTATGTATAATGTGGCACTGCACTTTGATATTGCAGGAGAAAAAATGTATTAAAAAGGAGGCAATGGAAAACTGAAATTGGCCAAAAATATTTTGATCAAACATGGTATTTAAAGTACCACTTTTTGATTTTTTGTGACGTCACATTTTTTAAATTCTCCACCCCCCCCCCCCTTCCTCCTCCGCGTCACACATCACAAATGTGTGACACCCCCCCTAGTGCGTGACGACGTCATTTATGGACGACCCCTTTGCTGCATAACCACAGTTTACCATTTTTTACATCTCCTCCTCCAATTCGATCATAGAGTACTTTTTATATACATGTACCAAGTGCATTTCAACTGCATTTGTGGGTTTATCTACATGATTTTTCTAACCTCTGACCTTTTCATTTCTATTAAGCTTATACAATTACAGACGAAAGTAAATCCCTGTAATTTTATCTTCGGATGCCAATGAAAGTTCTGCATGCTTTTATGGTGTAAAGTGCTGATTGTTTATGTAGGCAATCCAGATGGGTCCCTCTGCAAATTAATCCACTTTGCTTCAAGGTCATAAACGGAGCTTCAACTTTATAAATGGATGTTCCCAGTATGGTTGCCATGAAAAAAAAATTAGACCACGTGGACTTTTGGTACAGTATTGCCACTGAAATCCCTCTTCTCCCAGAAATATGCTTAGATGCCATTGATCACCGTAACTTAAGTCGTGACAAGTGGTCAGGTCACATCTAAAACATTTATTTATCATCTTGGACATGGATGTCACTTGTGATCCTTGCTTGAACGTTGAATATTTTGATATGCCACACTAGACAAATAAAACCACTTCAATGCAGGAATCACTTTTGAAAGAAAATTTGATGCCACTACATGTGCTCATTTTGTATTGCCTGAATGGCTTACATGTATGTAAATTGACCTGAAAAAAGTGAAATAACTTGGCGCAGATCAGTGCAAACAATTGGCATTTTATAGGTGTGCATGCAATGAGCTGTGAAAGATTACAATTGCTCGGAGTGACCTCTTGGGAGATAGTGATTGACCTTTCATTGAAATTGGTGGAGGAGTTTAAGGTTAATGACTCACCATTGATGCCTAGCCACGTGGCGTGTGCAGTGATAGGTAATATTACCTAGATTACCACCTTAGATATGTACAGAGTACCAAGAGTATTTTGAATTTCTCGTGCTAACTAGGAAACGTGACTGCTTCTTTTCCTAGTCATAAAGTTATTATTTGGCTATTGCTGGTGGTTTTGAAATATGGTGTTTTCTTGGAAATATGGCATCTTTCTGTTATTTTTTTTACCCTCCCTGCAGTTCACGAGACAGAAGCTTGGTTGGTGTTGAAAACAGTGGTGAATGTAACCTTTATTTCGTGTATCAGTGAAATCGGATGGGAAAATTGCTATCTCCTGTCATCTCAGTTTTGAATGTAGACCTACATGTAATTATTTGAGAGTTTGCGAGAGCTTCAGGCCTTCCTGCATATAAATGGCTTTACAACCTGACAGCCTTCCATGCTATTCCCTCATATTTTGCATAGTATTAATAGGTGTACTCAGACAATTGAGCAAAAAAAAATAAGCAGCCAAATTTGTGCTCACAAATTATTATTTTTCGAATTTCACCTAGTTCACGTGATTTTATCTGCAGCCTGATTGATGCATTGATTTTGCAAAAGATTTTCTTACTTGCCAAAGGATACTGGTGAGCAAGTTTTAGGTTGCAAACAATGCTCAACTTTTTGTTGTTGCTCAATTGCCTGAGTACCATAATTATCTGCTTATGTTGTAGTGGAGCATCTGAGCAAATAGTCAGCAGTTGAGTAGTTTTGGATCTAAGGTACTCGCACAAACCTAGCTTGCTCAGCAGAATTTCCAATCTCAAAGTTGAGTATTTCAAAAGCGTCACCAGCATGGATATGGAACAATACAAACTCCGCTGAGCAATCTAACTCTGTGCGAGTACCAGGTCACTGGTAGTTTCGTATGCCATAGACTATAGTCAGAATCACTGCCATCACCAGAAATATTCAAACACAACCTGACAAGCAAAGTTCTCAAGTAGAGGAAGAAAATCCCAGCTTAGCACAGCTGGATCACAAGACCAAAGGATGTCTTGGCGGCTAGTTTCTCCTATCAGTGATACTTGAGTGGGTAGAGTACAGTCCATTAAGATGTGTTGAGGTATGCCCAGGCATGACAAGAGAAGGGAAGGGGAATTCCCCAGACCGGATTTCTACCCCAGCCTGAACAGTGGTGTATTTTAACGATTCGTAGTTTTGAGTGTTTTTATCATATTTTTCACTATTTTTAAAACCTTTTATTTAACTTGGTTAGAAAGGAGCGCTTCTTGTTTGTTTGATTGCATGGATTGGGATCATGTCCTTTTTAACCAGCTTTCACTCGTCATAGAGATCTGAAATTTTGTGTGAAGATCAGTCACATCCCCGGGTCGCCCCTATAAAACTTCTTTTACCAATTTTTGCCAAAATTTAGCATTTTTAAATGTAAAAAGAATGCATTGGAAATGGCTGCCTGGAACTTGCTGTGTTACGGAGCGGCTTGGCTTGCGAGGTGCGATGACGTCAACTATGACGTCTTTCAACCATGCACTCCCCTTTACGGAAGATTCTATAGTGGCCATGAGGGGTGGTGCCAGTACTTGCTGGCTACATTAAAAGGTTTTACACCGAAAAACGACGTTTTTTTACTGTATTATTCTCTTATTTATTTATCAATTGAAACGGGACCCTTGAAACGTTTGCCACCTTAGCATTTTTTTTTCTAGGGCCTGGTAACAATCTTTACCATGGGCCCTGCTTTGGCTTTTGGCGCCCATGCAGTGAAAACTATACCCACTTTATCATCAAAATCAGAACATCTAGTATTGCAATTTTCTATTGATCATTTCAAAGTTTCTCAAGTGAACTTTTTGATAATTCTACTTGTATGCAAAAATGAAAGTTAATTATAGTGTTCCTATCAGCCTAGCTACCAAGTTTTTTTTTATCAAAAATGAAAAGGTGATCTAATACATGTATGGCATCGGCCCTCATAACGGTGGTTTATTGGGAAAAAGTGCTATCTCGTGACCTGAACTCTAGGATTGTAGACAATGAACCCTGTTATTTCTCAGCATCTACGTGTAGATAACGCATCTCCTAAAGGTACGGATTATATGATGGATGGAGAAACTTACTGTACACTGTAAAATTGAGTACAAAAAAGTTTTTTCTGAGATTAGAATAGGAGGAGGATGACTTGGAGGAATTAACTTCCGCACTTTTTTTTCTCGCTAACATGGAAAATAATTTGCGAATGGAGAGAGAAAGTGTGAATTCATGAATATATGCATATGGGAAAATGACGAGGTTGAGCGTGCCAAAGGTGAGATACATGTATGCTTGTGCAAATATACACGTGATAAATGGGATCGTAAGATTTGAGGTACTAGTAGTTTGACCTTCATGCTGACTGTCATGTAACCAAGGGGTCACGCTTGGCTGTGGGTTCTCAGATATAACCATCTTCCAGCAAGTTTGTTCCTGATTATCATAATACATTTACATGAGAACCTGTCTAAAACAATCCTGTGTAAAATAGTATCCTCTCTAAAATAATAAAATGTGCCGTTTCCGACTTGAGACCCATGTATAAAATAACAAACCTCCATAAAGTGATATTTAATAATTTTTATTTGTCCCAATGATTTGATGGAACTGCAAAAAATATCAAACATGGAATCAAAAATGACAGGGCAATTAAACTTTGCTTTTGATACCCAATAACTACTGAGTACTGACTCCTCTCTATACATGCACACATATATAAGGATTGAGAAAAGGGGGAATTCCCTATTTTGCAGCTGTGTAAATAGTGTCGACCAATAAATTGCTAATGACTCATGAAGGATTCAAAAAGGGGAAATTCCCTATTTTGCAGCTGCAGTACGCTGTAGCTTGTTTATGAATGAACTTGTCTGAAATAATAACCTACCTAAGATAATATTTTTTCCTGCTCCCTAGAGTATTATTTTAAATAGGTTCTACTGTAGTCATTTCCTCAACCTAACCATAGGGATTTTAGGTTTATTGTGATCAGTGTTGCTACGCCCAACTTTGGTTTCTAAATTTCTGGTTTACAGCATTTACAGTATACATTTGTCTACAGTTTTAGTTAGGTTTTTTTGACAATACGTTAAGTATATTCAACAATATGGCACGTTCCCTCAGAAAATTAAAGGTGATTGGATATATTTTTGCAAAGGGTTTATCCCAAAACACATCGGTTGTATAGTTATTCCAGTTGCCACAGGAGGTGTATTGAAGGTGGTCGTTTTCTATTTTATTTTAATGTTGTGGGTGGCCCCTGCCGAATTCCTGGCACTTGCTTTTCCCACACATTGTTTTAAAATTTAAAATATACGGTCGTACAGCTAGGCCTTCCGGTTCGTTTCTCTTTTAATTTCGATAAAAATCTGTGGCCGAAAAACTGGTATTTCACACCACTTGGGCGTCTTGAAGTTGTATCGAAAATGTGCAAGATGGTGGCAAAACCCACACAAAATTACATCCGAATTCATCGTGAATTTGGAAGGCTCGAATATTCACAAACATGTCCGTCCATCCGTTCACACGTGGGGTTTAATTACTGCAATCCATATAATTAACATCACTTACTATATGTCTGTTTACTCTCTTGTTTGCTGTATATATACAAAATTTATCGTCTGACCAAATACGCTAGACTTAGACTAATGAACAACCCCTTCATCCCATCACATTTTCTCCTTTCTGTATAAACGAAGATGCATTTTTATACATAATTTTAAAGATGTGTGGGAAGATTTTCTGCCAATTAGTTTTCCATTAAAAACGAGCGGATATGTTTGATGTCTGTTTATAATTTCAATGCTGCAGTAATGATGACAAGAGTTTTTTCTTTCTGTTGCAACTGCAAATGAGTTTTTACGACTTTTTGCAGTTTGGGTGTTCTTGGAAGCGGAAATGTCCACTGAGGAAAATTTGGCAAAATGCTAACTTGGAACAGGAAGATGCAATTTTAAAAAAAAATAATCCAACAATTGACACTTGTTTGAGCTTCCCTTGTTTTCCATTAAATTAAACTAGTTTAGTGACACCTTTCATTGTTATGCCTTATGGAAGTTTCTTGTGCTTTTAGGTGCTTGATTATTTTTTTAAAGTCATAGCTTAGGATGTTAGCATCGTCAGAGTACATTATCCAGTCGACTGGAAAGTGAGGAAAAATTTTACCAAATTTTCTTTTTTTATAACTGGAATGAGGCTTGGTTGGACAGATAGTTTGGCATTTTATATTCAATCAGATGCTATCATATTTACCAGGTATTTATTTGTATATTTCAAAAAAAATTCATTACAGCAACCAATATTTTTCCATATACATTCTATACAAAAATATATTGCTTTGTTCCATAGGCATACATGTATATATTTTTTACAATTCATGCGAGTTTATAATTTTTTAATTATATTTATAATCCACAATTAAGTTATATGCAGTTATGGGCTATTTTAAAAAAATAATCCTTATACAGTCACGCACTTGATAATTTGTTAAGTACATGTATATAAAATCATTCTACAGTGAAGGCTCTTTGGAAAGTTGTTGTGGTAATTTATCGTATGAGGAGGTCTTTGGAATGAGCCTTGAAATTCTTGAATATTTTCCGGAAAATTTGCTTGTTATCCTGATCATGTTCTACTGTGATGTAGTACTATAATTTTGATATCTTTAACATTTTATCAACCACAGTTCAGTCTGTCCGCTGCAGCCTATATAAAATTTGATATGCACACTAAAAACGTTGAATTAAAATTCAACCCAATATTAATGAGTGCTATATGGACATGCCAACATTGGGTTGAATTGAAGTGTAACAAACAGATGTTTGGTAAAATCTACCCAACGTTGAGTCACAGTTATTAACACATGTTTTGATTAAAATATGCAGAATTGGGTAAATGTGAGGTTTATGTTATCTAAAATAAAGTTACCCAATTATGAGTTGATTATAAATAACACAAACCTCACATATACCCAATTCTGGGCATATTTTAACCAAAACCTGTGTTAATAACTGTGACCCAACGTTGAGTAGATTTAACCCAACATCTAGTTGTTACACTTAAATTCAACCCAATGTTGGTATGTTCATATAGCACGCAATATTGCGTTGCATTTTAACCCCACGTTTTTAGTGTGTGGAGTAAAACAATGAATGATACACATTGCCATGGTAATAGGGTAATACATGTATCATGATACGAAAATCGCATGTCATCAATATCTCGCACTGTTCATGATAGATATTCCTATAATACTTCCACAATAGGCTTACAAGAGAAGTTTTAAATATGTAAAGATTAGGCTTACACTATGCAATTTAACTATAAATTGCACAAGTTAAGTTGTATTAATATCAACTTTAGTCGTAAACAATTTGTCACTGGTGCCATTTTTCGTTCCCACTTTTTCATGTCGGAAACAACTCGAAGGGTAATTCAAATCGTGGCGTGACAACAACATCATTAGCATTTCTAAAAATGACCATTTACAATATGACACGTGTATAATTCAGGGTTGTTGTTTTTGACTATTTGTACAGGTTAGGTTTCTCCGATTAAATCGGTAGCAATGACCGGCGGTGTCAGTGTGACTTTAGGAGTTCATTAATTTTCATTCCAATATCTAAATGCGCCCATTGTTCGCATGCATTTCCTCGTTTTCTAGTCTTGAACTTGAGGTATACAACTTGTTCTTTCGTTTGTCCACTCGATGGAGCTTTTTGAATTTCAAATTGTGCCAATTCCGGGATGACCGCCGACCACCAATCCGAAAATTAGACCGCTTTCTCCGGAACTGGGGCAAATGTTTTATTAATTTAGCTCATAAATATGCACCACCTGTTGTGGAAACAATGTAGCTTATCTTTTCGGATGCAGGATTGCCTTTTTAAAATAAATGTTGTTTATTACCACGAATGCGTTGGTAATACGGGATGTTGAAGATTAGGCCATCCTGCAACGTACAAAAGACGAAAAAAATGGCCCAATTCATGTTTAATATATTAGGTGGTGTGCTCTTACGTGTCTTGCAGTGATTAAGCATTGTAGATACAAAATAGCTGAAACTGTGAAAATCTTGTATGCAGGTGTAATTAAGGGATTTCCCCAAACATTTTTCAAGTTTTTTGAAATCTATTGTATTTGGACGTTGATCAAAGAAATTGTGCTAGAACACAACGTACAATTTTCAGCACATAATTCCATGAAATTGGTCAGCACAAACCACTATTAATTTTTTTTATTTCCTTGCCATATCTGAATCAAGTCTTAACTAATTAAAATTTAATTTTTATTATGAGGTTAACGACTATTCTTGCCATTAAATGGTTGTACGTGTAGACAAAAGTCGTTTTTTTTTGTGTGTGATTTAATGTAAAACGTGTAAAAACATGTCAGTTTTTTTGTAGGCCTATGACGTAAAAATGAGTTAAAAGGGGAATTTCCCATTCCTGCTCTCTTGATTTTCTGTTATAACTACTAACTGACGATGTGAAAGAAAAATGATGAATTTCCATAACTTTTCAAAATTATCCTAGGTCTATCTAATTTTCCTGGTAATTCCAGGTTTCCTGAATTAAGTATATACAGCAGAACCTGTGTGTGCAAATTCTCTGTATAGTGACCACTTGAATACAGTGACCGTTTTGAGTGTGGTTATACCTTTAGCAGGTTTTAAGTAAAGTATATGTTTATTGCACAGATTTGATTGTTTGATGATGATCACATTTTGCTCAACTTTCCTCAAGTTTTAACATCCGGTTTACGTAAAAGTGAAAGCTGTTGTTTACTGTGGCTATCAGTGTGTTTTCCAAGAATCCAATCACCAAAAGGTGATGCAAAAAAAAGTTAGGTCGTATGATTTTAAACATTAAATTGGCGCTGAGTCATCACAAATAGAAGGTGGTAACTTGGCATTGGTTTGACCTCATTTGACCCCGTCTCGGACATCCCCGTTTCCTTTCTTTGTTGCTCCAGCGAAACCTTGAATTCTGTTTACCTCCTGGATGGGAAACTCTCCCCTGACTCACCAATGACGTCACCTGTGGTCAACAAAACGGTGTGCTCTTATATCACAAAGGCAAGGTCTGTTTTCTGTGCCTATAACGTTCCGACCCAATGAGAAAATGAAAAGAAGGAGAAAGAAAGCCCATGTCAGTAGGTGTCCATTTCACCTGGTCACTGTTGTAGAAAGCATAACAGGTGCTTTTTTTTCTATAGATTACGAGCACCGTGTTATGGGCACAGGTGCTACAGATAAACACCCCTCTCTATATGCTCCCTATGACCGGTTCCTTTTGTTAGCCATCAGGTTTGTTGGAATTTGTCAGGTTTGCTTCAATTGCGATTTTGTACAATTTGTTTATGTTTTCACCCTGAAATCGGTTTAGGCGCGTTAAATGGACCGTAAAAAAGGTTGTCTAGAGTTGGTCTGCCTTAAGATTTTTCTTCTTAAAATTCACTTTCAGTGGAATTTCTTGTTTATCTCATAACTTGTACTGGTTATACGAGCCCAGGGCACGATTACTATCTTAGACGAAATAAAAATCGGACAAATTGTTTCTATTCTCGTGACTGGCTGAAATGTAGAAGCATGAATATCACCACCCATAATGCATGGTAAGCTCAATGGCGCTTCATTGATGTCACGTGTTCAGTGGTCATATAGTAACGGCGCTTCATTGAAAAGTCGCTAGGATGCATTGCTTTCACTTTTATTTCTTATTTGCAAAAAACTGCTTTTTTATCCTCTTCAAATTTGGGGTGGTCACGCATTTTATCCTCTAGTACATGTTCCAAATTGTGCAAGCTGTTACGAGCTACGTAATAGAAACAGTTGTAAATTCACAGTCATGGATTTCTATACATGTTATACGAGATTATTTACTACATTGTATTTATTATAGTGCACTCGTTCTTCTTTTATATTGTTTTTGCCTGTGTGGAAGATTTATTTGATCTGATGTAGTTGAGTTTGTACCCCTATAGAATTTTATGGGAAATTCTGTATGTAATGCTATGCTTCATTGATGTTTGTTTTTCTCTCCTCAAATATCAAATATAAAAGTATACAGGGAACTCGATATCTTCGTGTCCCCTATATTTCGATTATCCATCCCCAAAGAAATGATATCTCATATTTTGCCATGCATGGCCGTGTTTGTTATTTTAAGGTTCCACCACTGACCAACGGAATCGATCTGATCCATGCAATTTATGGCCAGTGTTAGACGTTGTTTGCGTCAATTCTGAAATTGCAATCTTTGCAAACATTAGCACTTTGAATATACATGTGTACTTCCTATCTTAATCTAATATTTTATTATTTTTCCAATATAATCCCATTTGAGCTTAGGCATATACACGTTATGATCAAACGAAAACCAGGTTTACATCAGACCAATAAAACGCCGATTTTTCTAACACATTATGAGTTCAATGGACGATGTAACGAAATAAGTAAATACAGTATGTCTATTGTGTAGCTCAACATTTGTCCATTGAAATAATGGGTCATGAATAAGGCATGAATAACATCATAAAACAGCGTATAATTTCAAACTTTCCTCTAATTTTTCACTAAAGGATTCATTTCAACAATGCCAACGCCATCTATGATGCATTCTATACAACTGCTAGCCAAAATTTTAATTTTTTAAATATACTAAGAACTTATTGTAGTTTATTTTTTAATTACTACAAATTTAATATTAATTAATATTTTTAATTAGAATTATGCCTTAAGAAAAATATGTAATTTTTGATAAGACACCCAATGTGTCTTTGTAGCAGCAGGATTTTGTTTTGGATATAGCTATACATGTATATTATATGGAAGCAACCTGATGAGACCTTAAGGGGGATCTGAACTGCATGTTTTAAAATGGGGAAATTTTAAAACCTATACTTTTAAAAAAACTACTTGTTATAATACAAAAATAAAAATTGATAAAAATGCAG
>JAQGCC010005135.1:0-11992 GCA_034698905.1 Xestoiulus laeticollis
CGCAGACGTCTTTTATGGATGGTCCCTAATCTTCCTTGAAAAAAAAAAACCCTATATATAATTTGCTGAAAATCCAGATTTGATGTCGTGACTTTCCACTTGACTAAACCTTGTATTTCATTTATTTTACAGGGGAAGAAAGCTCAAACGAAAGAGCAAAAGACGACGATGGCAATGGCGATGACGTTCTAAGTCTTGGTCCATCGTCCAAAGACAGGACATCAGACGAGGAAGATTCCACTGCCAACCCTGACGAGGACGACGATGAGGTGACCGAAAAACGAGACGACATTGGCACCAAGAAGAGGAAGGATTTGTCCAGCATCCGGTTTCCAAATATGCAAGAGGTCGATGGAGACGAGGACGACGAAGACCAGGTACATGTAGACGATAAGACTGTACATAAACTTGGCATTGGCGATTGCGATGGCATCCATCCTGAAAATACGATAGCCAAAGAACCGTTGGACTGTCTGGCTGAAGTGGGAGACTGCGGTGTCTTGGTTCCAGTGGGTACCAGGAGTCCCAGTCCGATTGTTCGGGTATCGTCCCCGCGGTCTCCCGTACCGTTGAGTCTGCTACAAGCCCCTCTGGCCCCAGTACCTCTTGCGTCGGCAGTCACGTGCACCTCTTCCCAGCTCAAGGAGGAAGATTTTGAAGCAGACGGCGAGGACATGCGAATAATGACCAGGATGGAACAGGAGGCCGAGGACATGGACGAAAACGAACAGGATGGACCTTTGGACTTTAGCGTCAAAAAATCGCCCACAAAGGAAGGCGATTGTGAGAGGTTAATACGGCTGATGGGCGACGAGGACATGGACGAAAATGACGATGCTCCTCTGGACTTATCGGTGTCTAGGAAAAGGCCCATGAAGCGGGCGGAACAGCAGCAGCAACAGCAGCAATTTGGGACGATGACCTCTCAGGTCACAGCCCAGCAATCCCACTCCCATCACCGTAGCAAGGCGCTGCGGTTGGACGGTACTTCGGCGTCCAAGACGTCTGGACCGTGGTCAACGCAGTTTCCGTTTCGTTTCAGTCCTTCGGCGTCGCCCAACAGTGGGGTTGAGATCCCGGTGTGGAACGGTGGGGTAAAAAGCTGCCACAGCACCCCTGCTTCCTCCCCCTCCCCCTCCTCCTCCTCTTCTTCCATCGCTGCTGCGGCTACTCCCGGTGCGTCCAATACTCACCCTCACTCCCATTCCTCCAGTGACATTGCCCACCATCAACACCACCCTCACCACCATTCTCACCACCACCACCCCCAGCCCGCCCCCTCGCCCTCTGCCCACCGTTCCACCACTACCTCCACGAGCCCTTGCGGAAGGCACAACGCCTGGCAGAGCCACTGGCTTAGCCGTGGTGCTGAGCAGGCCAAGGATGTGCTCAAGTGCGTGTGGTGTCGCAAGTCCTTCCGCACCCTGGACGAGATGACTGCCCACATGAAGGAGGCCAGGCATTGCGGCATGCATCTGCACCAGTCCTCCATCCCGCCCCCAATGCCGCCGCAAGGGGGCGCTCACAGGGCACTGATGGCCAACAGCAGTGCCACCACTCTAAACAACAGCAACTCGACTTCCGGACACGCGCAGTCGTCTTCACCAGGTGGCTCTGGAGCAGGCAAGAATTGCCAGGATGACCAGCAGCAGCAGAGCAATATGCTGATGAAGGAATCAATTCCCATGCCCAGGAAGCTGGTGCGAGGCCAGGATGTGTGGCTGGGCAAGGGTGCCGAGCAGACCAAGCAGATTCTCAAGTGCATGTGGTGCGGACAGAGCTTCAAGACGCTGGCCGAGATGACCACCCATATGCAGCAGACGCAACACTACACGAACATTATAAGCCAGGAGCAGATAATCTCCTGGAAATCCCCCGAGGATAGATGCTCCAATCAGGCCCACGTGAATGCAGTGCTCACCTGCAAGGTGTGCGACCAGGCCTTCAGCAGCCTGAAGGAGCTTAGTAACCACATGGTCAAGAACTCGCACTACAAGGAACACATCTTGCGCTCCATTACCGAAAACGGGGGCAGGAGGCGACAGACGCGCGAAAAGCGCAAAAAGTCACTTCCGGTCAGGAAACTGCTGGAGCTGGAGAGAGCCCAGAACGAGATGACCAAAGGTCACGGCGAAACTCGAGACGCTGGCGGCAGAAAATCCATGGATGGCGGCAGGATCACGTGCGAAAAGTGTGGCAAGAAAATCGACACCCAGGCCTTTGTCGAGCACATCCGGATATGCGTGGGTGGACTGGTCATCGGCAGCGGTTCCAGAGAGGATCCCAAGGCGGCATCGCCGGTGGCTACAGGAATGCCGGTGTCCGAAGGACGTAAAAGCGGCAGGGAGAGCGGGTCACCACCCAAACGGGAACACTCCACCCCCTCCCCGTCACCGGCCTCCCACCACCCCATTCCTCCCCCCACGCATCCCAACGGTCAGATGGAGGTGCCGGAATCACCCTCCGTGCTGAACGCCATTGAGAGGTTGATTGAAAAGAGTTTTGAGAGCAAGAGGAACCGCCAGGTGTACGTTGGGGGTGGTGGAGGTAGCAACAGCGGCACCCCGGTAGCCGCCACCAGCACCACACCGACGCCGATGGCCCACAGCCCGGCGCCGCCCAAAAAGGCCCCAAGCGACCGGAGCAGCCCGGCCCAACATTCCAAAAGCGGTGGCAGGGTCAGGGAGGACAGGGACAGGAAACGGGATGGACACCATCGGAGGAGGCGGCAGAAAAGGGCCGACAAAACCAGGGAATCGGACGAGGACCGCAAAAGGGAAGAATTGGGGGAGGAGGAGGAGGACGGTGACGATGAAGACGATGGTGGTGAAGAGGAGGACAAGAACCGGAAGGAGGACTGTCTGTCTAGTCCCAACAGTGTCTGCAGCGGAGGTTGCAAGGATGCAACGGCGCTGAAAAGCGTCCACGAGGTGGCCATAAGGTTATCCCCTTCCACCATCACCGGACTGAAGAGGGAGGCCAGTCCAGCAAGGTCCCTCCACAGTCCGGCGTCCACGTGCAGTAGCCACAGCCACAGTACAGCCGTCGGGGGTGCCACCAACGAGGGCGGGGGGACCCTGGCCTTGGTGTGCTCGTCGCCGTCCCCCGCAAGCCCCTCTGGTGGTGACCATCCTTTGCGAGAGCTCCAGAAGCTGTTGGACAAGACCAACGTGTCCTTGACCAAGGGCACGACGGCGACGTCCACCGGCACCGGGGGAGCAGGCACCGTGTCACCCTCCTCCTCCTCCGCCAACACCACAACTACCAACTCTGGGACCGTCCTGGCCTTCAGCTGGGCCTGCAACGACACCCCGGCCGGCGACGCCGTGCTGAAGTGCGCGTTCTGTGATACCCCCTTTATCTCCAAAGGCGCTTACAGGCATCATCTCGCCAAAATGCATTTCATCAAGGATGGCGAACTGTCACCATCTGCCACCACCACTGTCTGCACGAACAGCAGCAGCAGCAGCGCCACCACCGCCGTCACCACATCTTGCGGTGGACCCAAGAACAACTCCGTGTCCTCTATGGTCACCGTGTCCAGCAAGTGCGGTATGGCCGATTCCGCCACCATCACCACATCCCCCAACTCCACCTCGTGTAAATCTCCCCTGAAAAGTGTCTCTTCCACCTCCTCCTCCCAGGACGAAAGCCCACACTCCAAGTTTCTCAAATATACAGAGTTGGCCAAGCAACTGTCTAGCAAATACGTATGATGGCCCATTGGTGCGCGTTGAATTCCCCCCCCCCCCTAACCCCCCAGCCTCCTCACGTAAGTTGCTTTTCTTCTCATTCCGGTATGGCCCCCCAACACCACCATACCATGGTTCGGACAGTTGATGGGAAGACATTGAAGGACAAACACGGGCAACCACGTCTCGTATAGAGTTTCTTGTCTTTCTCAGTGTCTTTGCTATTCTTCAGTGAGAGATCACTTCATTAACTCTTAACATACGTTTTAATAAGTGTCGGGCGAAACAGAGGAGGAACCCCTGATGCAGCTTTGTAAATTATTAATTGCCGTTAAGACACGAGGAATTCGTTCCCTCAGCCTTTTACTCAGAATACTAATTGTTTGTCCTCTCTATCTCTATCTCTGTCTCTCCAAATCTCATTGAAGCTCAAGCCGTTTGCGTTTTTGTTTTTTCTATTTATTTGAGAACATGCTGCAGGCCGCCAGGTTTTGTCCTCCTTAAGCCCCAGCTGTTTCCGCGCGGTTGGCTAGCCTCAAACAGGGCTTCTAATTATACAGTGAAACCTGTCAGATTGAACACCTTTATAAAGTGAACTGCATCTCCCTAACTTGAACACTTTTGGCTCGTCCCGGACAGCTTCCATAGAAATAACATTAGGACAGGCCTCGATACGATGAACACCTGTATATTTTGTACATTGAACACTGTTTTAGTCCCCAGGATGGGTCCCAGGGGTCGCCAACCTTTTGAGACGGAAGAGCCAAAAGTTATAATTTACAAAATTTCTCAATTTTTAAAAGAGCCATTTTTTTGTGTTATGGTGTATTATGGTATATACACAACTGGACATCGAAAGAGCCACAACTTGACATTGAAAGAGCCGCAGGTTGCCGACCCCCTGGTCTAACCTCTCTACATAATACACTTGACCATTGTGTTCCCAATTAAGCCCCTAGAGGGCGCTCTACAACAAGCAGGGGAAATTCCCTTATTTAGTCTGTAGTTATTTTGGGTACTGGTAGCCTATTGCAAATCATAGTACATGTGTACATATACATATGCATCAAGCAAGATGAGCGAACAAAGCTACAAGGAATTGACATATTGGATAGAGTATAATATTATAGGTTATTTTTTCCCCAAATCATTGGTTCAATATACGTATACAATTCCCAACACCTAACCTGACCTATCGTAACCTATCATAAATTGACCAAATTGGGTGCAAAATTTAGAATATTTCTTTAAGAAAACCTAAAATAATGATTCGTGTAAATTGCACTGAAAGGATTGTGTGCATAATGTTATACATGTGTATTCAATTGTATACATGTACAATAAACATAGTTCATTGGATAGTCTTTTCATAGCAAACCTCCATACAATGAACACCTGCCTAATGTGAACACTTTGGCCTGGTCCCATGGGTGTTCAATGTAGACAGGTTTCACTGTAATACAATTTTCCCACGAGAAAAGAATGTCAAAAATTAGATAAAGAAATAATTCTATTATAATTAGAAGTCGTATTTGAGGCTAGTCGTCCGCGCGGAAACAGCCTAGTCTGGCCCGGGGCTAATAGTCTCCTTCACGCGAGCGCTGTTAATTAAGCACAAGCCGACAACGCGTTTCCCGCGTAAAATTAGATGCGCGCATGAACAGCACATGCGCACATCTAATTACGCGGGAAAAGCGTTACTTGCGCTTAACAGCGCTCGCGTGAAGGAGCCTAATATATATCTCGATGAATCTAAAAAAAAACAGTGGTGAACAACGACGTTTGTGTATCCTGGTAGAATTGTTTATGCTTCTATGATGACATTGTGATCGACTTATTTTATTTTTCTATTCGAATTTCTTAGATTGTGTCACCACTTGTATATGTTTTGTCTTTTTCACAAAAATCTGACGTCCCTCATCATTGAACCATTCGATCAAATCAGTGTGATATATACATGTTCTTTCAATTCATCTTCTAGTTCAGACGACAATGGTCCCTAGACAGTTGTAATTTCGATAACCATAATGGAACTTTATATCTTGCATACTTATAAAACCAACATTTGTTTCATGGTAAGTGATGGGACATGAAGGGACGGTGCCAGCTGAATTTTAAAAGATGAATTTAAGGAATGGTCCTTATCAACGATGTTTACACAAATAGGCGATCAAAATGTGGCCGGATTTTCTAATGACATTCAAGGGTTTGGCAATGAAGTGCTGGAGATGGTCGTCACGTGGTGATGTCATAGCGTTACGTTAAGCTAGTTTGGCCATAGTTATGGGAGAATTCTGATGCAATTTACACCCATGTTGAGGATGATATATACTTGTATATCATATAAACATTGTTTAAAAGGGTATGATGAATTTTGCACATTCTTATATTAAATACAACAATCTGTTATGTATATTGGACTCGATTTGTTTTCAAAAACATCCTTGAAGAGCAGTATAAAATTGAAAGTTATAATTGGATTTACTAATTCAAATTAGTATCAAACATGATTCCCACAGGTCTGGAAAACCTGAATTGTCAGAGGCCTGGATTAATCAGGGAAACGAGATTCATTCTGAAAAGTTAGGGAAATTCATAGTTATCACAGAAGTCATGAGATGGCACACTCAGTCAGCCCTGCATATTATAGAAATGGGGAATTATCCCCTTTTATGGCTCATTTCCCTCTGGAGCAAGCCACTATACCTATATATAGTAATGTTAAATTTCAAAAGCCATTTTCTTAAAATATAAAAATAAATTAATGCAAGAAATTGTTCAATATTCTTCACGTTTTGGGCATCCGGTCTCTTCAATTCGTCAAATTCAACAGCATAAACTCATAATTTCATATATTTTAAATATAAGGGTTCTTTGATGGTACCATAGCTGCCAAATTATGGTACTACAACCTCTCAAAAAACATTTATTTAAAAAATAACTGGTGGAAATATATTTTTTTTTAAATAGCCATCTGGATGCACCAAAACGTGATGAATATTGAGCAATTATTTTCATTACTTTATTTTTATAAGTTATGCAGAAAATGGCTTCTGAAAATGTAAAATTACAGGTATAGGGCTTGCTCCAGAGGGTAATGAGCCTTAACTCATTTCATAGATAATTTTACATACAAATTACATTTACAGAATTTGACGTTGCTGAACAATTAGTCCTTGTGCAACAGGACAACATGTTATCTTATTTTAAAAAATTCAGTCCACGTGATGGTCATGGAAAAAGTAATGAAAACTGGAAAAGTCAGGGAATTTCTATATATGGGAAGTCTTGTAAATTCAAATTCGTCCAATTTTGGCATTTCATTGCAAAACAACTTGAATGCATTTTTATTAATTTACATTAATCTTAGTTTTATTTTCTGGCGTGCGCACTTGTTCAATGCATAATGTAAAAACTCTTAACAAAAAAGGTCTTCCTCAAGAAATGATATATGGATCTTATATAGCTATGCCCAATGTTTTTTAATTGTGATATCATTGCTCCTGAAAATTTCGCCTTAAAAGTTCAATCTAATCGGCTTTTTTGTCGCGTGGGATTCTCATTTGATCACCGATTTAAACCCGATCGGATTAAACTTGGCCCATTTGGGGATGACCTTTCAACCCTTTCTCATGTCTTGCGTTTTATTTTTACGTGGTTTTAAGGAAGGGGTGTTTGGTGATACGGGAGTGGGTTAATGCCGGACATAAATCCTTACCTTTGCATTGAGTAAACTCACTTCCACATGTTTAAGAGCTTCCAGATATTGCATGGACCCCTTTTATCCCCCTCATCCATGCCCCTATACCTGTGTCTCCCCCCATTCACTACCTTTCATTCCTTGTCCTTTTATACTGAATATGATCTTTCCCCCACCCCTAACCAAGATATCCCCTTTCTGGTAATGTGCTCAAGTTGTCATCTTTGAACTCCATTACCTTTCTGTATCATCCCCACCTTTCTCGTGTAACCCTTTCTTCGAAACTTTCACTTTTTCAGTGGCTGCCATCTTCCTTCTTGTCTTCTTCTAACAAAAAAACCTTTGTGTAACCTCTTACGTCGTCTCAACTCCTCTACTTACTCACCCAGGACCCTCACTGTATTGCCCCCAAAAAACCTATTGCACCCACGTGACATATCCAGGATGAAACTCAATCCTCTTTAATACCTCGTACGTTTTTCAAATTTTAGGAATTATCCAAATCTTGAATTTGAAAATTCAGTGAGTTGTGTGCATGGGCGGGAGAACGGTCTTTAACACGTTTAACGTTTAGAATCTCAAGAACTTTTGCATGTGATAAGTAAGATTATTACAAACATGTTGGCAAAAAATTGGAAATGGACAACTTGTTTTTGGAATTTTCAGAAAATTTACTAGGGATTTAAAGATATGAATATCGCTTTGTATACTTGATGTCTGAAGAGGCACATAATGACTTTAGGGAAACTATTTTTTCGACAGTAGTCTTGATTGAACATTAAGCACCTGTAGATGAATTAAAAACCAAATTAGTGTTATCAATTTATTGTATAAAATGTCCTAATAATACAAATGATCAGACTTTTCGAAATACTAGTCCTAGTCACGTTTCTATCTTGTCTTAGACGAAATAAAAAGTGGACAAATTACTGGAAAAATGTGGCATAAGCGCCAAGTGGATAAAATTCGTGACCTCGCCAAAATAGAGGATAAAAATATTTTCTCGACAGTAGTCTTGATTGAACATTAAGCACCTGTAGATGAATTAAAAACCAAATTAGTGTTATCAATTTAGTGCATAAAATGTCCTAATAATATAAATGATCAGATTTGTTGAAATGCTAGTCCTAGTCATGTTTCTATCTTGTCTTAGACGAAATAAAAAAAGTGGACAAATCACTGGATAACTGTGGCATAAACGCCAAGTGAATTAAATTCGTGACCTCGTCAAATTTATTGAGCATAAAAATAGTTTTCTAAACCAGTTCTGTGTACTTGGTATCTGAAGATACAGGATGACTTTAGGGAAAATAATTAACTTCTGCCTAGTATACTGGATTGAACATTAAATAGTTGTAGATGAATCAAATACATTATTATAGTGTTATCAATTTAGTGCAAAAAATGTCCGAATAATGCGTTAATATTTAAAAGATCAGAATTTTTGAAATAATATCCCTGGTCACGTTACTATCTTTGCCTTAGACAAAATAAAAATTGTACAAATTACTGCTAGGATATAGATATGGCATACATTAAGTGCAAAGTAGATAAAATTAGTGACCTCGCCAAATTTATAGAGGATAAAATCATTTCTGCAAACCAAAAATGAAAGACTGCTACCTGCTAGCGTTATTTAAATGATGCTCTATTGTTATAGAACCACTGAACACGTGATGTAAATGAAGCGCCATTACACACAGTACTATATGTATACACACGTATAATTTTTATTCCGTCTAAGGCAAAATAGAAATCGTGACCTGGGCTATAATTTCAGATTAATCGAAAATCAGTTGGACCAACTATTGACTATTTATTACGTGAATAAGACCGTTATCCTGCTCTGATGTCATCTTTGCTAAAAGCTTTGGGTTGTTCTCTATGGTAATGCTCCATTTTTTAACCCTTCTTGTCCGTTTGCCTCTTAACCAAATTCAATGTGTAAAAGTTGACTCCGTAAATAATGCGGAGACTGAAATTCATTTAAAAATGCGTTGAATTTTACTTGAAACTTGGCTGAATTTTTTTGTATACATATTATTTTCTACTTAATTTATGACAATTGGAAATCGAGCTTTTATTTAAATAGGGGGCACTGCGGAATTACGACGCATGCCCCAAGCTCATTGTACATAAAAGTCGCTAATATAGGGACTAAATAAAGATTGGTGAAATTCAGCGAAATGTACGAAAATTGATGCAGGTTTTGAGCAAAATCTCGTCGAATATAGATAGATCCCAAAAAAACTATCTTCTTGAGACATGCTAATTTTTGCTCTTAATTCTCTCCACCACGCTTGGTGGTCTTTTTATGCCCATATAAATCCTTCTTCCTCCCCTCGTTTTATTTTTTATTCTTTTTTTTTTATTATTGCTTTTTATTATTACCACCTTTTGCATAATTCATCCATGAAAAAGTCAGATCTTTTATCATTATAATTATTATTGTGAATAATTATTATTGCTATTGCTATTAATTATTGTGTTTGAACGGTTGACTTATTTTCCTATTTTTCACATGAATGTAAATAAAATCGATGTGCATTTTGTCTAAATCAATGAGAACAACTACGAGGTTTCATTTTTTGTTTTAAATTATTGACCAATTTCGCGATGCATGGTGATAGACTGGAAAATCAACTTTTACTTGATTTATTTTTCTCTAATAATACAATTTAATTGAAAAATTTCCTAACCTAAAATGACATGTAATTGTATAATTAACTGCAAGCACCACTGATAGAAGCGCCGTAAAAAATGGAATGCATATCAGTCGCCATTTTTATTTGAGGTCTGTATTTAAAATTTTACTTTATTTATCTATAGTTTTATTACAATTTAATTGAGATTTCCTAACCTAAAATGACATGTAATTGTAATTAACTGCAAGCGCCATTGATAGAAGCGCCATAAAAATGGAAGGCATAACAGTCGCCATTTTTATTTGTGGTCTGTATTTAAAATTTTACTTGATTTATCTACGGTTTTAATGCAATTTAATTGAAATTTCCTAACCTAAAATGAGGTAATCTAACGCCGTAAAAATAGAGGGATTGTGCAGGTTTCCTTTAATCACAACGAGAACTATAAACACACTATTACGCATGCGCATCAATAAGTTATGCGCCGTAAAAGTCGTTATGCTCCTCAAAGACGTTGTGGTATCCCGTTAAACTAATGAAATTGTAGTGTATCATTAACGTCATCCCAACGCATGCGCATTTACAAAAAAAAAAAGAAAACAGTGCTGCCAATGTCGTCAAGATTAAAGGTAACCTGTACAATCCCTCTAATGGTCTTGTGTTTTTGGAAATTTGAAATTCTTGATTTATAAGTTTTTATTTATGCAAATTATCGGAATTTCATATCCTTGAATGACATTGTCAATGCAATATCAATTAACTTGAAGCGCCATAAAAATAAGCTGAAATTCGACCTTTAAACTAGAATGTATGCAGTCGCCATTTTGTTTTTTGTTTTTGGATAATATTAGTTCTGGGTAGAATTTTAAATCACGTTTAGTAGTCGGGTTTGTTAGACGCGTATGTAGTGATCTCTACACAGTGAAACGTTTCTACGTAATCTTAATGATTAACTGGCAGGTACATGTATGGGTAAGTAGCGTAAAATAGCACAAATTTATATTTACATGTAATTTTTAAATACAATAGGTGTATAGTAACATTAACAGTTCGTGTCTATATGCTTATAATCCTATGAATAATTTGATCTACAAATGTAATCTATACATTCACATATTTATGTTTTCACATGTAGTAAACGGCACAGAATAATGCCCAGGGCCTTTTCTAAATATCAAATTCGAGTAACATTTTATGAATGTAGATTTAGTTATTTTAATGTGTATAATTTGCGTGTCTTTCAGTATAGTGCTCATCTCGTTTATTGAAACGTGTTTTCAAGATTTGGCAAAGTTGCAATCTCTGAAACCTCTTTCAAACATCTTTTCATTAATTTAGATTGGCATCAAATTAATTACATCGCTCAGGTGTTGCAGTAGTCTATTATTTGTGAACACAACAGACGCTGCAAGTGTGCTTTCACACGAATCTAAATTCCCGATCTAAATTAACGGTATTAAAAGCTTGCAGTTTTTGCAAACAAACTACATAGTGCATATACGATTCTCTTGTTAGAATAGCAGTTTTTCTCATGTCACATTGTATACATATTTTAATGTTTTGTGGACAATGCTAGAATAATGTAAGTTTCTGATTGAGTATGTGGTTCGACATACATGTATCTGATTAGATTGGCGTTTGTCAAATTTAATGACAAACAATGTGATGCATGGCCTTTGGAACGTTGCATGCTATAAGTTACATTGCTTAATTACACATTTTAATATTTAAGAGGGTTGCATACCAGAATAAGCCTTTTTTTTAATTATTTTATTATTTAATTTTGGAAACTGATAGGGGCCATTCAAAAATTACGTCACACCTAGGGGGTGGGTGGGTTGTATGTTTTTTTGTGGCAATTGTGACCAAGGGGTGGAGGGTGGTTCGTTAATGTGACGTCACACAATCAAAATTTATTTCTAACGGTAAATATATACCTATATGACAGTGGGCTT
>JAQGCC010005136.1:0-11992 GCA_034698905.1 Xestoiulus laeticollis
AGACCCTAATTTTTCTTCGACAAACTGCCTTTACCCCTCCCCCCCCCCCTCATCCCCTACAACCACTACTACACACCCCCCTCTCCTATATAGGGACCGCTTATTTTAGCACCAGGAATGCTGAATATAGACATGTTTACTGGATATTGGGACCGGTCATGTCATAGGGAATACACTAATATAGGATTTTACCAAATCGTGAACTTTTGAAAAAAAAAAACGTTTGTGGTTATTTGAAACATTGTTTGTTGAAATGTTGAAAATTGTACCTGTAGAAACAGAAATTGAAAAATGTTTGTTGAAATACAGAAATGTTTGTTGATATTGGGAAAATATGTTCGTAGGTATTTAGGAAAAACTATTCGTAGGAATGGAAAAAAAAATGTTTGTTTTTAAAATATAGAAATATGTTTCTGTATATACACTGAAATTGAAAAATGTTTGTTGAAATTGGGGAAATATGTTTGTAAGAATTGGAAAAAAAAGTAGGCCCTATTTCTAGGAATAATGTATGAAAATGTTTCTAGAAACAGAACTTGAAAAAAAAAAAAAAATGTTTGTTGAAATTGGGAAAATATGTTTGTAGGGATAATTTAAGAAAAAAAAATGTTTGTTGAAATATAGTAACATGTTTCTGTAGGCTATATACAGAAATTGAATAAAAATGTGTTAGTTGAAATATAGAAATGTTTCTAGAAACAGAAATTGAAAAAATGTTTGTTGAAATTGGGGAAAAAAAACATTTGTAGGGATAGAAAAGATGTTTGTTGAAATATAGAAATTTGTTTAGAACTATAAATTGAAAAGCTGTTTGTATGATTAGAAAAATGTTTATAGGACTAGAATGTTTATAGGACTAGAGAAATGTTTGTAGGACTAGAAAAATGTTTCTTGGACTAGAAGAATGTTTCTTGGACTAGAAGAATGTTTGTAGGAATAGCAAAATTTTTGTAGGACTAGAAAAATGTTTGCAGGACTAGAAGAATGTTTGTAGAAATATGTTTTTAATAACATTATGCAATTAAAATTTTAAGGTATTAGCTTCGCTGCAGTACAGCAGTGCACTGCAGTGACGCTAACATTGGGCGTTGCCCTATTCTTAAAATCATCGTAACAACTTTAAATAATTGCGAATGAAGACGAAAACAGCTGATTTCATGCAATCAGACCATTCTCTTGCTTTTTCCTAATTTGACATTTTGTCCCAAGTGTCACATGTAAAAAAATTATAATTTTATTTCCGTGAAAATATAATCGTAGGTAAAATCTTATTAAATCAGTGGATAGAGCTCACATGATTTCCTATTTTAATAGCACTCCAACAGAATTTGTTAACAGAATTTTCATAACTACGAGATTTCAGATGCATAATAGGGGTAGGCCTACTCAACTTCATCATCGTACATTTCAGAATTCGTATTATTTCATAAACAGCCTCGTGCGTTCTAAAATAAGTTTTTAGAACGCGCGTGATAGATTTTTTTCGAAATGAAATTCGATTTTTAGAACGCACGTGATAGATTTTTCGAAATTAAAAATCGATTTTTAGAACGCACGAGCCTGTTTACGTAATAATACGAAATTAGCTCAGATGTACGATGATGAAGTTGAGTACCCCTAACACCTGATTCACACCAACGTTGATGTAGAATTGATGTGGATCAAGAAAACTTTTGCGTGTTAATTCACACCGCAGAACTCAGTTAAACTGGTCACATGACCTAGTATACTGTGCCCTGTATTTACTATAGGTCATGTGACCAGTTTAACTGAGTTCTGCGGTGTGAATGAACACGCAAAAGTTTTCTTGATCCACATCAGTTGATCTAGATCAACGTTGGTGGGAAGAAGGTCTAACGTGTGTGTGCAGGGATGAGAAATGTTTGCGGGATCCATAAAACGACATTAAAGGTCGATTAAGTTTAACTCTATACTGCAGGCCTAAATAAGGTAATAATGGTTTTGTCACGTGATTGTCTCCTTTAGAAGTGTCCTCAACAATGGTCAATGTCCGTTTCCTGCGACTTCTTTCCTCCGTAATTGATACGCAGGAAGCAATTTCACAAACACGAATTCCTTCCCCAAATTAAGGCTGCTTTTATTCGCCATTTTTGTGCAAAATTCAACCCGCTTTTTTTCCCACCATTTTATTAGGACTTTTTCAAACATTTTTTTCCCTAAAAGGCGTAATTAGCGAGGACAAATTTGATAGCTGGGGATCAATTAGGAGGTAATTGGAGACAGTCACCCATACTCACTCCCATCACCCCACAACGCCTGCAGTATATTATAGCCTGGGAATGTGTTGACTCGCAGCGCCATCTGCTGCTATGCCACTTTTTCTTATTCCTCTTTTTTTTTGTGGTTAATTATATCAAAATGTTTTTGTTATATACATGTATCGTAGAACTGAATTGCAGTTGAAATTACATTGTAACTGAAATCCAATGACATACATGTATTTACAAAATATAACGTAGGCCTATATAATTTTTTGGAATAGTGAGATGGAATTTTCAATAAAACAGTATAGTGAAGGGTGGTGTAAATAGTGTAAAAATATAATGAATGAGAAATAATGGTCAAAATAACCTGAGATGGAATTAGTTTTTTTGTATAATAGTGGAATGGTATGATTTTCAAATTAAGTGTATTGGAATGGTTTTCAATAAATAATGAAATGGAATTATTTTTCAAACCAAGTGGATTGGAATGCTATTAATAAATAATAATGAAATGGAATTATTTTTTAAAATATAGTGAGATGGAATTAATGTACCGAGTGGTTAAATAGAATTGGGTTTTTTTTTAGAACCTAGCCTATAGTGAAATATAATTATTTTAAAAATAATGAGATGGAATTAATGTACAATATGGTTAAATAGGCCCGCTTAGAATTACTTTTTTAGAACCTAGTGAAATGGAATTATTTTTCAAACCAAGTGGATTGCTATGCTATTAATAAATAATAATGAAATGGAATTATTTTTCAAAATAAGTGGATTGGAATGCTGTGAAATGGGATTATTTTTAAAATAGTGAGATGGAATTAATGTACCAAATGGTTAAATATGATTGTTTTTTTTTAGAACATATAGTGAAATGGAAGTATTTTTTCAAACCAAGTGGATTGGAATGCTATTGATACATTTTATAATCGAATTGTAATTATTTTTTGAAATAGTGAAATGGAATTAGTCCTTAAAATGTTTAAATAGGCCTGCCTAGAATTGCTTTTTTCGAACCTAGTGAAATGGAATTATTTATCAAATCAAGTTGATTGGAGTGTTATTAATAAATAACGAAATGGAATTATTTTTAACACATAGTGAGATGGAATCGATGTATGAAATGGTTAAATGGAATTGTTTTTTTTTTTTTTTTTTTTAGAACTACATGTATTCACTGTACACTGTATAGTGAAATGGAATCATTTTTCCAGTTAAGTGGATTGGAATGTTCTTATAAATACATGTAGTGAGGATGAAATTATATTTTTTTAAATAGTAAGATGGAATTCCATTTCACTATTTTTTTTTACATGTACATTGTATATAAAAATTTACATGTACATGTAAATAAATAAATAAGGTGATTTACAAGTGTTGGCTCGTTTGGTTTCCCTTCTCACGCGCTAGATGGCGCTGCATGCTGTCTCATTTAACGCCATCTAGGGGCAAAACAAGTGTTAAATTCATGCAAATCAATTCTCTAGCCGTTTCATGTGCACATGTTTAGTACGTGTCAAAAATCGATGTTGGTAGCTTATACACGTGTTTTGTCGACCGCAATTAGCCGCCCCCTAGCGGCGATTCTAATCGTGAGATCGATGTTGAAAACCCCCCTTGCTGCCGAAAAAAGGGGTCAAGGGTCAATGGGGGAATCCCGTGTTTTAACGTTGAAAGCCTAATTTAGTATGCTAAAAGCGTTCTGTGTTATTTTTTTTTACATACATGTAACCTAATATCCTAACCACTTTAAAATGCAGGCCGCGAGCATATGGACGGCGCGTGCCAACGCTTTGACCCCTGCGACCCCTGGCGGGAGGCCCCATCCAAAGTGACATCGAACGCCTAAAATGCAGGGACATTTCTATTAAAAAAGGCCCTTATCGGAACGACAGGTGGCGCTGCATGTGGTCCTTGAAAAAAAAAAATTACATGTACATGTATACGTAATGTACCAAAAAAAAGGGGGATCGCAAACGTAATCGTAGCCACATACACTTGGGGCATAGCAATTTTTAGCACCTGAAATGTCAGTTTTTTTTTTTACCCAACTGTACTTCCGTCTTCTATTAAACACCGGAAATGAAAATTTTGACGGATGCAGGAGAGTCTGCGCACTGCATGAAGCTGCTTTCGCGGTATTTTGAGTACCCCTTAACATTTGTAAGCATTATAATGTTTTAATATTCAGCACTTTTAAAAACCAATCCTTAAAATCAACGAAAATGTGAATCTTAAGACACAACGGGGGTGTTCTTTGCTCTTTGACCCCCTAAGACATCGAATTGCTGTTCGTTATAAACAGTCGTTTTGCAAAGGGACCGGCTGAACCGTTCGTTATAGCGAGCCTAATACTGAGATGTTAATATAAGTGAGGAATAGGCATTTTGGTCGGGACCAGCCACTAAGTTCGTTATATCGAGCGGTTCGTTGTACTGAGATGCTAATATAAGTGAGGTATAGGCATTCTGGTAGGGACCGGCCTTAAGTTCGTTATATCGAGCGGTCCGTTATACTGAGATGCTAATATATAAGTGAGGTATAGACATTTTGGTAGGGACCGGCCTTTAGTTCGTTATATCGAGCGGTTCGTTGTACTGAGATGCTAATATAAGTAAGGTATAGACATTTTGGTAGGGACCGGCCTTAAGTTCGTTATATCGAGCGGTCCGTTATACTGAGATGCTAATATATAAGTGAGGTATAGGCATTTTGGTCGGGACCGGCCACTCTGTTCATTATATCGCGCGGTTCGTTATACGGAGCATTCGTTATATATATACTGAGATTTTAAGCGTAAGTGAGGTATAGGCAGGCACTTTGTTCGTTATACTGAGAGTCTATATACGTGAGTTGAATGGGCAATTTGGTCGGGACCAGCCCCTCTGTTCGTTATATCGAGAGCTAATGGTCAACCTTAAAACATAAAATCGTCTGATTTGCAAATGGTGCATCCATTTGCACGATTGAATTATAAATACATGTATAAAAGGGAGTTTTAGCGTGTTAATTAGCCTCGAAAAGCACGATTGCATTTTCCCACGAACATGTATACAGTATACAATTGTATATACACATGTACATTGTACATTGTAGCCTACATGTACATGTATATATTTTAGTTGGTATTTTTAAATTCAGAAGGCGTTAATTAAAAGAGAAACAGTTTTATAGGAGATATCACAAAAGATGAAAACAAAGAGAATTAATGTCTATAGAAACAAAAGCAGACGTTTGAAAACAATGAAAGCAAAATAGGGCGTTACGTAAACCAGCACGATATAATGTAGAGCAAGATGTGGACTCGTACACGATCAATTGTATAAGATAGCTACAGGCTACCATCACGTCACGTGACGACAAGCATACTCATCACACGATGTGAGGAGCATGACGGGATGACATGTATATATATAGTGTGAACCCCGTATACACATGCAATTAATTGTACATGCATGCTATATAAATTCTAAGAAATGCATTCTTTGTTTTCTTTCTGTAACGTGTGCCATCACGTGAGCTCACGTGACGTGAGGGGTATACATGCATGCTACGAAGCATGTAGACGTGAGGACGTGATGTCACGAAGTATGCAGACGTGAGGACGTAATGTCACGAAGTATGTAGACGTGAGGATGTGATTTCAGGAATTATGTAGACGTGAGGACGTGATTTCAGGAATTATGTAGACGTGAGGACGTGATGTCACGAAGTATGTAATCGTGAGGACGTGATGTCACGAAGTATGTAATCGTGAGGACGTAATGCCACGAAGTATGTAGACGTGAGGAGGTGATTTCAGGAAGTATGTAGACGTGAAGACGTGATGTCAGGAAGTGTGAGGACGTGATGTCACGAAGTATGTAGACGTAAGGACGTGATGTCAAGAAGAATGAGGACGTGATGTCACAGAGCCCGAAAAGAAATGGGTGCATGACAGCACGCGTATAGGGCGAGATTTGTGATGTGAGGAGCATGACGTGATAACAGTTTGAGCCATGTACATGTAGTACATGCATCGACCATGTTGAACAATTCCAAATAAAGCGTTTTACATTTGTTTCACGTGGCGTGAGTGTGCGTGACATCACGTGACGTGATAAGCCGGCGTATCTTTCCCAGTCGAGTATGCATGTTCTGTTTTTTTTTTTTTTTTTTTTTTTTATTTGGATTTTTTTCAAAAAAATCGGTCGTGCTGTCACGACGTGTGTGTAGCACTGTTGAAAACGTGAGCGTGCGTGACGTCACGTGAGCTCGCGTGACTTCTCAAGCACATTCTTGAGTTGGACAAAAGCAGAACCCCCCTTTCCCCCCCCCCCCTCCCCCTGAAACCCGTGTCTGAATTCCTGAAACGTTGCGCATTCCTGTCGCCAGGTGTCGCCCATTGCAGTGGCCCGTGACAGATTGCATTTTTCTCCGTTTGTTAATTAATTTAAGGCGGGTGTGGAAAGGGGAATTCCCCTCTAGGGGAGTTAGCTTTTCCCCGACCGCATTCCAGCGGTTGTCCGTCCACCGCGAGGGGGCGCTCGCAGGGGGGAGGAATGCAAACCCAAGGAATCCCACGAGCGCACGCACGATTCTCGAGATGCATGGGAGGGTCAAAGGGCACGAGAAACACGCGGTGCACCACGGGAAATCAACGTTCAACTACAATGTAGACTTGAGCTTGCAGGTGAAGCTTTTGGACCCCTGATTTCAGAACGTTCAAGTCCATGCACGTCTAATGTAACGAACGCGTGGCGGCGTTCGTTATATCGAGAGTCGACTGTAGATTCGTTGTGTTGAGTCCCAGATGCCCCCTGGACATTTGAAATTGAAACCTTCAATCACCCTTAAAATTGTTCATCCAGTTGCACGAGTCGGCCGCTAGATGGCGTTGAAAGATCTGTTTTCCAACCGCTTTTGATAAGGTCCTATATATATGGTACATGTACTACGTTATTATGTATACGGTGGAACCTCGATTTTATGAACTCATGATGAGCACGTGGTGAGTCTTTTAACTGGCACATATTAACACGTGAAGGTCTCAACCTTTTGCACAAATTAAATACATTAAAATACATGTAATACACGAAATACGTGTTACAAAATATACGAAATACATGCAGTTCAATCCATGAAACACATGTAATTAAATACACGAAATACGGGTAATTAAATGCACGAAATACATGCAATACAATCCATGAAATACATGTAATTAAATACACAAAATACATGTAAGTAAATACACGAAATACATGTAATTAAATACGCGAAATATATTTAATAATGTAATTAAATACACGAAATACATGTTATTAAATACACTAACTCCATGTTATAAAATACACGAAATACATGTTACTAAATATACGAAATACATGCAGTTCAATCCATAAAATACATGTAATTAAATGTACGAAATACATGTTACAAAATATACGAAATACATGCAATACAATCCATGAAATACATGTAATTAAATACACGAAATACATGGAACACATGCAATTAAATGCACGAAATACATGGCAATTAAATACATATAATGCATGTTATTTATGCATATACGAAACATATGTAATTTAATACATGTATATTAAATGTAATTTAATTCTCGAAATGCATTGAATTTATGTAATTAAGTATACACGAAATAGATGTAATACATGGAGGGTCTCTTCTTTCTGCACCTATATATATATAGTACCCCTAAAGAGATTCAGGAGGAAGGAAAATATATAGCCTATAAAACATGCAGCGAATATATATGAAATTGCGATAAGCCTTTTGATGCTGGCGAAGGGCCATGCAGTTATAGTGAAGAGTTTGCTGCAGTTTTTATTAGCAGACATGTTCTTGTATAAAATGTGTTAAAATGCACACATTATGTTCGTGGCATTGGGTACAAGATGAATGCAAAAGGGGAAAAGGACCCTCAGACAAAGTAACATAATATATACGCCGTGCATATATGATAACGGAAAAGATAATACATTATATAAGCACTCATGTCTCTTGAAAATATGGAAATGAACATTAAGAATTTATCACAATATCTATATAAATGGGGGTTTTATGAGAGTGCATGCATGGATTTAATGCTTACTGGACCATGCATTCACCATATTTATATTCTTTACATGCATACATGTCTTGCATGCATGGGCTTATGTTTTCTCACAACCTTGCAACCAACTTGTAAATTGAATTAGACGTGACCATGTTGAAATTCATTCTTTGTACCAATTTTAATCTCGATTTCCCCTGCAGATATATATATATATATCCAGATATTATAAATATATATTTATAAAAGTAGGTTGTCGGAAGTAAGATTTTCCGATAAAAATCACGCGATTCAAATCGGGATTCCATCGCTGGAATTTCGCACTCTATATAGTGAAATACCAAAAATACCCCATTTATATGAAAAAACAACATTTTTACGAAAACCGCAATATAGTCATACAACGGTGTTGAATGATGGGGCATGTGTAGGCCTACAGAATATATTGTATGTATATATAGGACATGTATTTCGTGTATTTATTGCATATACATGTGATGAGAGCGCTAGGTGCCGGTTTGCAATGCGGGGAAAATACCTGCTTTTGGCATGAAAATGCATTCTACTCGTATACAGTGGAAACCTGTGAATAGCGCATGCTTCGCTTGGGACCGAATTATGGGTTGTGCTACTTGGAGGGATGTGCTATATGAAGGTAGAGCTAAAGTGAAGACCACACACCCACGAGTGTACGAGGCGTACATGTATAGAACTGTAAACAAGTATACATGTACAATTTTAAACATGTACATGTATAGAACTGTAAACATGTACATGTTGTACATGTATAGAACTGTAAACATGTACATGTTGTACATGTATAGAACTGTAAACATGTACATGTTGTACATGTATAGAACTGTAAACCAGTACATGTATACATGTATAGAACTGTAAACATGTACATGTATAGAACAGTAAACAAGTACATGTACAACTTTAAACATGTACATGTATAGAACTGTAAACAAGTACATGTACATATTGTACATGTATAGAATGTATAGAATGTACATATAGTACAACTTTTACTTGTACATGTACAAAACTGCAAACATGTTCATGTACAAAACTGTAAACAAGTACATCTACAACTTTAAACATGTACATGTTGTAAATGTATAGAACTGTATATGTATCGAAATGTAAATATGCACATGTATAGAACTGTAAACAAATACTTGTGCAACTTTTTACATGTATACGTACATGTATAGAACTGTAAACATGCACATGTACAACTGTAAATATATATGTACTTTTGAATCCAATCCTTAAAATAAATGAAAATGGGAATCTTAAGTCACAACGGAATGTTCTTTGACTTTTGACCCCTAAGACATCGAATTTCCGTTCGTTATAAACAGAGTCGTTCAGTATATATGGTGGGATAGTGAAGGGACCGGCCGAACGGTTCGTTATATAACCCGTATAATAGCCGAGACTAATTTACGAGAGGTACAGGCATTTTGTTCTTGATCAGCCACTATAAGTTCGTTATATCGAGAGTTGACTGTAAAGTAGATAACCATGCATGTACAATATATGTAGTGTCCTACATTTCACGTGAAAAAAAAAACCAATTTCGAGTTAGGACTAATAGACGGCTACGATGTGGGTGGGTGGTTGTGGGGGGTGAGGGGGGGGGGGGGTGAAGGAGTGAGGGGAGGGGGGTTGAGGGGGTGGGACGAAAAGCCATCTATTGAAAAGTTGCTGATGACAGTGTATTGATGGCGGAATTGAATAGGAAAAGCGCACTGCGGATGCGTTTAATGAGCCCACGACACGAGTGGGGGCGCCCCGGTCGGCAATAGGACAAACGGACGAAAGTCGGACGAGAATCGGATGTGAATCGGAAGGCTTTTAAATCCGTTCATCCAGATGCGGGAGCGCCCTAACTCACGGAGGATTTTCTCAAAGCGCTTTTGTTCGCGCTTTTCAATAGGAAAAAGCGTAATTTGATGGAAACGTCGGATTTCCCACCCCCACCCCCACCCACTGGCGTAGGCGAAGTTGAAAGAGACGCCACTCGACGCCAGGGGGCGCGGAGATCATCTATTTATGACGACATTTGTGGATTACCCCAACCACTGTTGCCGAGGGATGTAATTGATTGCATGATGTTATATGCCATTTCTCATATATGATCCCAAGTTGCTTACATGTATTTTTCTTAACATATCTCCCAATTTCTCTCCCACTCTTTAACTCGTCTCTCACATTCGTCCATCATTTTTTTATGTCTTCCCAAACTTCGTGTCTAAATTTCTCCCAAACTCTTCTCCCGCATGTTTTATCGTGTCTCCCAATCCTACTCCCCTGCACTTAACTCCCAATCTACTTCCCATTTTAAATCCCCCTAATCTCCAACCTCAACAAAACTACTCCATCTCCAAATTCCTACGCTATATCTCCCAATTCATCCTTCGTCCCCCTCCATATCTCCCAATTTCTCCCTTGTCTCTACATACGCTCATATCTTCCGACCTTTCACCTCCCATAGTCTTGCTCCTTCAAACTACTCCCATACCCTTATTTTTTCCTCGTTATATCTCCCAATCTTTTCACTTCACGTTTCTCCAATATCATCCTCCTACATCACTGGTATCTCCCAATCATTCCTACTTTGTAACAACCTCCTCTCATATCTTCCACACTTGTTTGATCATGTCCTCCCGATCCTTCATCCTTCTTCACAAATCTCCCAATTTCTCTATCCCAATCACCCTAGCTCCCTTAAACAACTCCCAATTCCTTCAAACACTTTACCTATAACATCCACCAATCTTTCATGCTTCTCAACATATCTCCCAATTCCCCTTACATACAACAAACCTATTCCCTATTCTCCTCGCCTAATTTCCCCTCCATTGAACAACTTTTTTGAACATAACCTCCTTTCTTTTCCCAATCCTTCAATCCTTCTCGATTTATCTCCAAATTCCTCTTTCCCACTCACCTTCCCTGATATCCCTCCCTTAAACAACTCCCAATCCTTCATACTTTCTCGCATATCTCTCAATTCATCTTACATACAACACATACTTATTTCCCATTCTCCTCCTTAACAACTCTTTTTTTCAACATATCCTCATAATCTCAATATTTTCCCAATCCTTCATCCTTCTTCGCATATCTCCCAATTCCTCTTTCCCACTCACCTTCCCTAATTTCCCTCTTAAACAATTCCCAATTCCTTCAACATTTATTTATAACATCCCCAAACGCCCATGCTTTTAAACGTATCTCCCAATTCCTTTTACATAGATGTACAACACAAACCTATTTCCCGTTCTCAACTAATTTCCCTCCCTTAAGCAACTTTTTTGAACATATCCTCCCATCTTTTTCCAATCCTTCGATCCTCCCACTCTCAATCTTTTCCCAATCCTTCATACTTCCTCGCATGTCTCCCAATTCCTCTTTCCCACTCACCTTCCCTGATTTCCCTCCCCTAAACAACTTTTTTGAACATATCCTCCCATCTTTTTCCAATCCTTCGATCCTCCCACTCTCAATCATTTCCCAATCCTTCATACTTCCTCGCATGTCTCCCAATTCCTCTCTCCCACTCACCTTCCCTGATTTCCCTCCCTTAAACAACTTTTTTGAACATATCCTCCCATCTTTTCCCCAATCCTTCAATCCTCCCACTCTCAATCTTTTCCCAATCCTTCATACTTCCTCGCATGTCTCCCAATTCCTCTTT
>JAQGCC010005137.1:0-11990 GCA_034698905.1 Xestoiulus laeticollis
TTTCAGTTGTGTTCAAAGTCTAGAACACTGGCACGTGTTTGGGTTGTGTTCAAAGTCTAGAACACTGGCACGTGTTTCAGTTGTGTTCAAAGTCTAGAACACTGGCACGTGTTTGGGTTGTGTTCAAAGTCTAGAACACTGGCACGTGTTTCAGTTGTGTTCAAAGTCTAGAACACTGGCACGTGTTTGGGTTGTGTTCAAAGTCTAGAACACTGGCACGTGTTTCAGTTGTGTTCAAAGTCTAGAACACTGGCACGTGTTTGGGTTGTGTTCAAAGTCTAGAACACTGGCACGTGTTTGGGTTGTTTTCAAAGTCTAGAAGACTGGCACGTGTTTCAGTTGTGTTCAAAGCTAGTCTAGAAGACTGGCACGTGTTTCAGTTGTTTTCAAAGTCTAGAACACTGGCACGTGCTTCGGGTTTCCGTTCTGTTGTTGTAATTTAAAAATGCTAATGTTATACATGTATACAGTTCCAAGCGATGGTTCCTAGTTATTCACAAATTCAATAAGTTGCCATAATTACCAGAATCGGTGACTGTTTCAGCACTAGGTCTTCTCATTTCATATTCATTCCTTAATCGATGATACATATTTCTCATATAATTGTTATATTCATCAGATCTATATCTGGCATTCGATCTTCCATAGCTTGCCAAATTGCTGCCTGGGACTGTGTTTCTGTTAGATGCCATCTTCCTTGATGTATGCTAATTGCCTTTATCTGAAAATAAGTTTTAAAAAATATTTTAAAATGAATTTTGTCAGCATGTTAACAAATCAGTTAACTAATGAATGGTTTAAGGAAATGCTGATAAATGCAAAGTGTTTTAAAGGCATGTTGAAAGAGTTTTAATAGCTGCTGACATGTGCTATATTTTGTATAGCACTGTGGCTAAATTTGGATATACACTGTAAAATACGTGTAGAAAAATTCCTCACTTCACGTCTGGTACTAAAAAACTTACTTAAATATTTACTTTTAAAAATGAACTTATTAATAGTATTGTCTAGGGAAGGTTAAATTTTATCCTGGGATACCACACGTGGAAAATGAGAGTTTGGGGTTTTGTTATTTAGCTAAGAGTAAATAAGTTAAGATTGATGAAAAACACATGTGAAAGAATGGCAGTTTAGTAAACAAGTACGTTTTCAGATGATTACTTGTATGTTGTTTGAATATAAAAGTAGTGTTTTCTTCTCTTTCTCTATTTTTATAACAAATGTCTGTTTTTTTATAATAATTAATTCAGTTTGCGTTATAAAAGACCTTCAATAATCACCTCTAAATATTACATAATTGTACCAGAACCTCAGCTTGTTTTAAAGTACCATGACTTTGTAGTCATGGTGTTTCTTTTGACAAAATCAGCATTCAACACCAAAATTCATTTATTTGATATATAAACAACTTTAGTAAGGTCATAAGGGAATGGTAAAAAACGAGAAATGACATTAGTAAAAATTGTAATTTTGACATTTCTCTTGTAAATCTAGCGGTTGTTTTTAAGCAGAAATTCAAAAACAATACAGGGTTGTGTATTTTTTATCACTTATTCTTCATATTTTATCCTACTCTTATTTTTGATATCAAACTCGTTTTTAATCTAACTTTTGATACTCGATATTTTCAATTAAAGCATTGCACCCTTCTTAATGTATGTTTTGTATAAAATAGACTTTGTCTTATAAATAGGACATTTAAGACTAGTTTAAATGGGTGACCAAAACTGGATATAAAAATGTCATGATTAATGTGAAGTAGTAAAATCGTTATCAGTGATATAAAATTAATTTAGCAGCCTGACAACAAGAAATGCTGGTTTAAATGGTTTTTGGAGTTGAATGGCCAATTTATTTAATTGAACAGTAATTAAGTTTATATGAATGTTATCGAAAAATTCGACAGTTTTCGTGTCAGTGTACCGATTGACGAATTTACATATCAAATTGTGTCAATTCACATGTTTTCTGCATAATATATTTGTGTATCTAATTTCAACTACCTTAATTGACTATTAAAACTGTTTTAGCATCATATTCTAGCAGGAAATATTTTATATCTAAGACAGTTGAAATACATGTATATAGTTTGAAAAAAAAAAAAAAAAAAAAACAATTTATGAGAGGATATTTGTATACAAATGTAGTTTTAAATAAAAGTCTTAAATATATAAATAATTTCTTACAAGTAATGTGTTTTTATTTTTAAATATACAAGTATTTTTCTTAAGATCATTATTTCAAGAAGTGTTTTTATATAAACTTACTGAATTTACTGCATCTGTGATTGATTACTCTAAATCTGTTTTGTAAGCTACCCACGAATTTTACTCATTCTGATATCATAAGGATCCAGGATTCTTTTTTTTGTGTGGTTGATGATCTAATCCTTTATCTAATCAAAATGCACGTTTTAAGGTTGTTCAGGAACCTATAGATGCATGAACTAATCTGTTTCTTAGAAGTTTTTACTATGCTCAATGACACGCTTTCACACCTTGTATTTCAATTTTCTACACTTACAAGGTTTAAAACTTATTTCATCTGCATGTAGTTTACCAAAATTTGAGATTTACCAAACGAGATTTACCAATCACAGTGGGTGGGTCTTTGTCTTAATCTTAAGATGAAAGTGTCTTAAGACATAAACCTAAGTCACGTGCATCTGCAGGTCATGCTTATTACAGCACGTGCTCCTGTAGCTCATGCTTCTACAGCACATGCTCTTGCTTCATGTGCTCTTTACTGCACATGCTCCTACAGCATACGCTCCTTATAGCACATGCTCCTTACTGCACATGCTTCTGTAGTTTATGCTCCTACAGCATATGTTCCTTATAGCACATGCTCTTGCAGCACGTGCTTCTTACTGCACATGCTCATACAGCATGTGCCCCTTATAGCACATGCTTCTTACTGCACATGCAGGGTGATGTTTTTAACATTAACAAGGGCATTATCATTTTATATGCTGATTAACATGGTAATAAAATGATGGTTTACTACTTGATGAATCAAGGAAATGTAAAGTGTTAACACGATAAAGTACTAATTTGCAATCGTTCATTAATTTACGCTAAGTATTAGCCATCGTAAATAACAATAACATTAATAAATGTCTCGTTTCAAGGGTCTTTTTTTAAATCATATCCTTGATTGTATTGCTTTTATTACTCTGTCTTCAGGATATTAATTGAAAATGGTTATAGTCTTTAATTATGAGGTTGCGTAGGCTAATAACAAAAATTATAACCCAGTCTAAATTCAAATTTTATGCCCTTGAATGCTCTCAGTGGCAGGAAGTAACATATCATAATGTTAATAAACAAATATAGAGGATTTCATTCCCAAATGCTACCATATAAAGCAAAATATAATACTATTTTCATTTTTAAAATATAGGATTTATATGTAAATTTATACTGGGCGTTATGTTATTAATTGCATGTTAACTTTAATGTTTGAATGTTTATTTACATGTAACGTGTATTATTTATGCCTTGTCCACGCCCTAAGTTTGCCTATAATTTGTTACAGTGTAATTCTGTTTTGGAAATATATATTTTTGGTACACACATGTACAACCGTCAATGATTTTCAAAATGATGGATTTGAAATTTTTGTACATTTAGGACATTGCTTTTTTTTTCAATTTGATCTTTTAAAATATCCAAATAAGGAATTTTGATCATGTTATTAACCACACTTCCTAGCAATACTGGTTTTCTAGTAATGTCGTTTAGTCCTATAAATAAATAGTTGAATTTAACCGACTTAATAAATATTTTGGAAAACCTGGACATGAAAAACAAGTATTTGGAGGTACATGTACAGTGTATCTCAGTCTAAAAAATATTTTTTATACATGTACATAAATGTTGAAGTTAACTTCTGTTGGCTATTTTTAATGACAAACTGAATCATGTTAATTTTTAAGTCATTTCTGAAAAGCAATCATGTAATGAACCTATTTTTCTCCAGAAAAGTTAGAAAAACCTGAATTCTACATCAATAACTGTACCATTATAAAATTGTATTATCCGAAAATTACCTTGTTTTATTAAGGAGGTAATCTTATTTTATTTATTTTGTTGGGTAATGAAATTGCATTATTTTTAGTCTTATTTTAAGTGAAAGGCAACATCACATATACACAGTAGGTTTACATAAGGTGTTGTTTAGTTTCGGCTTAGTGGCCTCTTGACCTGTAGATTTTGAAGGTTAGTGTCACAGCTTGCTATCAGTGTTGAGCTTTTTGTATTTCAATTTAAGAGCCCATAAAAAATCTACTTTCAAATTGCATTAAATTCCCAGAATTTGTACACATGTATAGGTTTACAATATTGGGATATAATGTATATTAAACGTAAATAAAAATATGTTTAGAAGTGGTATCATTGTAGTAATAGGTGTTTTGATCACAATACATTTGATAAACCTTGATATGTATACATACAATTACAGAAATGGTTAAACTACTAGATTTTTTTGCAGATATTGGTGTGCCAAATTGTACTTTCGTTGCTATTGTTATACAAGCTATATTTATGCAATTCACCCTATCAATTTCGCAGGCAATTTTATATAATAAGTTTGGGAAGCATTGAAAAATCAAGGCCAGTGTCTCTAAATGGGATATAGGTTTTTTAAATAATTCATTTATTCTGCCAGGGGATTTATAATCATCATGCTGGGCACGTCCGTTTATCCTTTTTGAATTAATATTGGAAAAAATGTTGATAAATAATCTAGCTTTAATTCGGTTTCTGAATTTCTTGTGAACCTGATTAATATGAACACTTATTACAAATGCACACTCAGATATCACCAACTGCTATTTCAAAACTTTAATTGGATTAAATTGGACTTAATTAGATTAAATGCTTATAAAGCAAACGTTACAGGAGCATTTTGTTGATAATAATTAAATTTAAATTTGACATTTTCAAACTGGTTTAAGATTATAATTGAAATTATTTTGTGTGTGGATTTTAAAAATGATTTAATGACTTATCGACTTGCATATGAAATGCCAAGATATATTGTATTTATAAATCTAACTTTAATGTCTTAAGCTGATAGCTGAAGTTTTGGAAAAAAATGTATAATAATTTAAGCTTATATAAAAAAATTGCTTAAGATTTGTGAATTGATTTGTATACAAATTGTGTAATTTTTTTTCTATAAAACACTGCTGTAAATTATGTAAAAGTTCTATAATACTCACTATTTCTATACTAATTTTAAAACTGGCATAGTATTCTGAAATTTACACAAATATAAAACGTCGAAGACGATTTATTTTTTATTTATTAGCCACATGAAAATATTTTTTAAAATAATGTGTAAAACAATATAAATGTTCAAGTCGATAAGTCATTAAATCATTTTAATCCAAATCCACACACAAAATAATTTCAAGCAAGTTGGAAAATATTAAATTTAAACTTAATTATTATAGAAATCAACAAAGTGCTCCTGAAACGGTTGCTTTATAAGCATTTAATCTAATAAAGTCCAATTTAATCCAATTAAAGAGTTGAAATAATTAGCTCTACACACCCTGTTGCCTATTAAAACAGCTGTTTTATATACTTTATAGCAGTTGGTGATATCCGAGTGTGCATTTGTAATAAGTGTTAATATTAATGAGGTTCACAAGAAGTTCAGTAACCAAATACAAGCTAGATTTTTTATCAACAAAACCTGCTTCATTTATAAGAAAATATACATAATTTTTTATAAGGAGTTGTATAACATTTCTGTAACATATTGTATAAAATATTATAACATACACGTAGTTACTCAGTTTCCAAACTGTATTCTGCAATTATTCTCAAGATTTCAAATGTCTGAACATGTTTCCTCCCTTTGACCTTACTTGTCAAAAAAAACGTTTTAAACCCACATGTGGTATTAACCCCAAAACAGCAAAAACCTTTAAAAAAACCAGTCTATAAGCATCCAAGACCCCTAAAAAACAAGTAAGAAAACATGACTTACCTTCAGATATGGTCACTTGTCAACTGGACTACACTTCAGTAGAGAATGTTGAATTTGCGAGCAACTCTGGTTTTATAGCCCGACTGAAAACTTTTAAACTTGGCTAAACCGGTATCCCAAAAACACCCAAATTTGTTGATGTACTTGTCTTGCCTTTTAGGATTGGCTAATGTCAGATGTTGGACCATGTGGTTTGCTTTATATTGCCTTCATTGGAAATGTTCCACTTTTTAAGGAGTGTAGGGTACAGCCTATATATTTTTATACTTACTATATAGCCAATGTCCTGAAACTTTAGATTTGCGATTCATAGGTTGAAAATTGAACGCAATAGCGTCAGCAGAAATAAATTGTACTTTCATCGTATTTCGTATTTCTGATGTGTCTGCATCCGGCCTTTTTTACGTAAATGCGTTGTTTTTTTGTTTTTTTTTTTGATACCCACATATTCATATATTTCTTAAAATAAAACGTGGACAAATAATAGACGCGTAGTAGGAAATATTAATTTCCGCTTATTTACGTGCATGATATTGGCCTACTACTGAATTTTGCATTGTGTCATTCATTGAGAAATATAATTCACTTGTATTCTGTGTGCTAATGGCTAAATTATGAATATACAGGTTAGGATTTTATGTATATGGTTAGGAATTGATGCAGTTCCATGTGCATATTTTAACAACATTAAAATGGAACATCAGCACGTGCAATTTATTGTTTCGCACGTGCCAACGTTCCGATATCAGCACGTGAACTACATCTATATATATATATATATAATATACAAAGTGCACGTGTGTGGTGTTCCAATATCATTTGATATTTGGAATGCAGCATTCCAGAATTGGTGTTCCAAAAGTATTCTGTTATTTATTTCTTCAATTTTTTTTTAAATCAAATTCAATATCTTGTATGGCTTTGTGATGAATTTCAGCATTTTAATGTGAAATAGCTTACAGTTTGACATTTGATCAACATCCTACAACAGTAAGCCTTTATTTGAATTTACAATTGAGCTCTAGTTCTGTAAAAAATAGGTGGTGAATGTGTTTTTTTGAAAAAAAATTATTTGTACCTTACATTAGTTATTTTTACTACATATTTTTGGGACAATGCATACATTATGCACCTATTAAGCCATAAGAAGTTGGGTGTAGTATTTCTATGTATATAAATAATTACGTGTCCATTAGTGCATGTATGTACAATGTATATAGACCAAATTAAGCTTGACTACATGTATATACAAATGTAGATGTATAGGAACAATCTAATGCATTATAAAACTTAACTGTAATTAAAATTATGGCCATTCATTTAACATGTGTCTAATTTTAAATTTAGCTACCAATAAACAGGTTGGTGGAACCTGTTGGAATGTAAATCTGATAACATTTAATTGAAGATTATCTTAATAATTAATTATATTAAACCTGCTTCCTGGATTTGAATATTTCAAATATCTGATGGAAAATTTAAACTGATTTCAGAAAGTTTCAATTGAACTACTAGCATGTTGAAAAATATATTTTTGAACATGTGTTTGTCATAATGGTGTTTATAGCAGGTGGTGGACGGTGTAATTTCTTTTGTATATCGTTTTTATAAAGGTGCATATTCAAATTTGCAGGAAAAACCCTGTGACATAAATGTATGTTTATATTTGAAACGTATTTTAAATTTTAGACTAAATTTCATGATTGGAAAGCCAAAATTATACTCATTGTCAAACATGTTTTATGAGCAAAAATTTTAAGTCAAATTTAGTTTATACATGAATAAATTTCTTATGTACTAAAAGTAATTAAAATAGCATTTAATGTGCTGGAAAAATTACAACATTATGCAAGTAAAAATCTATGTTGTTAGTTTTGCACTATTTTTCTTTCGTTTAAAGGGGTTTTGTGTACAAAATTCAGTTCTAGTATCATATTGCTCTACAGGATGAACTAATTTCAAATAATTGTTTCTTCGAACATTTACAGTTTGCAAGTCTTGGAAAAATGATCTCACTGTATGTGCTAAAACGAGGTCAAAGTTAGCAATTTTTCAAAGAAAATTATTTTAAAATTATATTGAAAATGAGCTAACTCATCGTTATTTTCAATGTGTCACGGTTTTTGGGGTGCAAAAATATTAAATTTCTGCTAAAATTGAAGACATTTTACATACTTAAGAAACAGCTTCAAAATGTCTCTGAAAATATTAGAGCAAATATTTAGTCTATGAAGAGCCATGCTGTCAATTAAATTTATTATATTTAGTTGCATAATTATGCCTATTTTTTTTTCAAATTTCCGGTTTTCGTACGTGGGATGATGAAAGAAAATTTACTATTATTAGGCACGCTTATGATGTCTTAAATGTGGTTTCATTTGCTTTAATAATGATGATAATTTTTTTTTAATTTGGGTATTTCGACATGCATTGAGTTTATCAAATTACAAAGCATAATTACATTTAATTATTAAATTAATCCCCAGGAGATTAAGAAACATATGTTCAAACTAAATAGCTAGGCTTAAAATTTCAAATTTTAAAACTGTGCTAATTTTCTTCAAAGTACAGATTGAAAGTTTGAAAATATAATTAATTTTCAGGATAATGAACTATAATTAGTAAGTGAAAGTTTAAAAACTGTTTAATGCAAAAATGCAAAATATTTAGATTGTAGTAATTACAAATTGTCAAGAATAACTATGAGTAGTATTTATGAGTAAAGTTTCACCTACGTTATTTCAGTTTGTTTCAAAATATGAATTAAATGCTTTATATGGGTACAAATATTTATGAAATGATTCACGAATTAAATGATTCACATATCGTTAATTAAACATTAATGATTTATTACAAAACGGATATTTAATTTCAGAGGATGTGACGCCAATTACACACCCTTTAATTTAATTTCTGCAATAGGCCCTATAAAAGCATTTTTTTTTAAAATTATGTTATGCCTAATACAATTTTAAGACATCTTAGTATTGAAATAATTCAGATAATTTTTGATAATTTTTGTAATATAAATACACATGTAGGCTCTTCTACATGTAGTAAAATTGAAAAAAAGATTGACCCCTAGCTCCTACATGCACATGTAGACCCTTCTACATGTAAAAGGTTCTACATGATAATTTTGGTAATATAAATACACAAAATACACATGTAGGCTCTTCTATATGTAGTAAAATTGAAAAAAGATTGACCCCTCCTACGTGCACATGTAGACCCTTCTACAGTTCTACATGTAAAAGGTTCTACATGATAATTTTGGTAATATAAATACACATGTAGGCTCTTCTACATGTAGTAAAATTGAAAAAAAGATTGACCATGCACATGTAGACCCTTCTACATGTAAAAGGTTCTACATGATAATTTTGGTAATATAAATACACATGTAGGCTCTTCTACATGTAGAAAATTGAAAAAAAGATTGACCCCTCCTACGTGCACATGTAGACCCTTCTACAGTTCTACATGTAAAAGGTTCTACAGTTCTACATGTAAAAGGTTCTACATGATAATTTTGGTAATATAAATACACATGTAGAGTCTTCTATTTGTATTAAAATTGAAATAAAGATTGACCCCTCCTACGTGTACAATTTGTACATGTAGACGTTTTTACGTGTAAAATTGAAATACTGTATAATGATTGCCCTTCTACGTGTAAATTGGAGAAAAAATGTAGGCCCTTCTACATGTAAAATTGGAAAAAAAAAACTTTCTATATCTAAATTTGAAAAATAATTTAGACCCTTCTACGTATAAAATGGAGGACAAAATTTGGGTCCTTTTACGTGTAAATGTATGCCATTCTACATGTAAAATTGAAAAAAAAATGTCGGCCCTTCTACATGTAAGTTTTTGAAAAAATGTAAACTCTTTTACGTGTACATGTCCATTATAAATGGAAAATAAAAACCTACATTTAAAATTGAAAAACAAGTTGTCCCTTCTACGTGTAAAATTGAAAAAATGTCAGCCCCCTTCTACGTGTAAAATGGAGGAAAAAAATTGGGTCATTTTACGTGTATATGTACGCCATTCTACATGTAAAATTGATAAAAAATGTCGACCCTTTTACATGTACATGTCCATTCTAAATGGAAAATGGAAAAAAAAAACTAATGTACATGTAAAATTGGAAAAAAAATTGAGGCCCTTCTACATGTAAAATTGGAAAAAAATCAGCCATTTCTACGTGTACATGTAGGTCATTCTAAATGTAAAATGGAGAACAAAAATCTTTCTACATGTAAAATTGAAAAACAATGTAGGCCCTTCTATGTATATAAAATGGAGGAAAAAATGATGTCCTTTTACATGTACATGTACATTTAAAATTGAAAAAAATGTACGCTCTCCTGCATGTAAAATTGAAACAAGAAATTAGGCCATTCTACATGTACATGTCCATTCTAAATGGAAAATAGGGAAAAAAAAACTACATGTAAAATTAGAAAAAAATGTAGGCTCTTCTACATGTAAAATAAAAATTTAAAAAAAGTTTAAGCGAGAATCAATCCAGCAACCAAGAAATTCATATTAAAACATGCTTACTGTACATCTTCACCATTGCATTTAATTTCTTAGAATGTGTTAAAATTAGCGAAGAATTTCTGGACACACCCTGGTGGTAAAAAAAAAAAGTCCAACCAATCAGATACATGTATTTCTAATCATTAAGGCCAGCTACTATTTTGTCACACAACTGTTTAGTCAGTGCCATCAAGTTCATTGCAAGCTACAAGAGTAGCATCACGTGACGTGATGTTATTTTTTTTTTCCCATAATGCTTAGTTGATTATAATTATGTTGGGCGGGAATAAAAGAAATTCCTTGGAAATTTTCCCAGGAATTTCTTTCCCGCATGATGATTGGCTACTGAGTTTTATGGGATATTATTTAAGTATATCCATGAACTTTGAACTGTAAAATGCCACAAATCTGCTTTTACTGTAACTGTGCACACGTACTCTAGTATTTTTAATTAGGAATAAATGGTGAGTATTGTTTTGTATTATTTACATGTATATTTTGTAGTTTTATGTACAAATAGGCTGAATTGTAAATTTGGGCGAATTTCGGATGTAAGTTTTAATCAATTATGTTTTTAATTTCAGATAATTTCGAAAAAAACATCCGATTTCGGAATAGCAATTTTGATTGGACAATTCCGATGATCATTTTTATAAGTTAAGCATGTTTTATTTTAATTCTTGTACTGTACGTGTACTGTTTATTTGCATGAGGGTAGCCAAAACATCGAAATTTATGTGTTTGGATCTAAATTTCGTCTTTCGTACATGTATTTTTGCTCTAATTGTTAATTATATATTAATAGTAAAACTTGTGGGTCAGTGATTGATAACCTTTGACCTTGATTTACGTAAAAATGCACTGGTTTCAGAATCTCGTTGCAAATTGCAGTCCATATTATATTATGTGTTCTTGTAGCACTGTCTGGAAAGCTACAGATGTGTAGTTTGTTGTACATGTAGATTTGACAGGTTCTTGGTTCAAAACCAGTATGAGATTTTTTATTTTTAATTTAATTTCAATTTCATCATTAATATGTTATGCAATGTTTGTTAAATACACTTTATTAGTAATTTATTCGCAGTTTACTTTAACTATATTTACAATTATTATATGCAAGACTTTATTTGTAATTAACAACAACAAAATAATTTACAACTTTTACGATTTTTAAGGATTTTTTTCAATAGTTTTTTCTAAAGCAATTTTTGACAATTTTTTTTTATGATTTTTAAGGAATTTTTTTTACAATTTTTAAGAACTTTTTTAACAATTTTTAAGAACTTTTTTTACAATTTTTAAGAACTTTTTTTACAATTTTTAAGAACTTTTTTTTACAATTTTTAAGAACTTTTTTCAACAGTTTTCTAGGGCAATTTTTGACAATATATAAGGAATTTTTTTTTTGCAATTTTTAAGAACTTTTTTTACAATTTTTA
>JAQGCC010005138.1:0-11984 GCA_034698905.1 Xestoiulus laeticollis
TGGGAAACCACGAAAAACCACAACCAGGATAGCCGACCGGGGTTCGAACCCGGGTCTCCCGAGTTCAAGGAGCTATAAGCATAACCACTAAGCCAACCTTGTTTTCAGTTAAAATAAGTGTTGGGGAGGAGAACGCTTTTCAAATGTTACATTCAAGTTTTGCTTCATCTTATGGGGGCTTTCCCTTGGTCTTCCGGTGTCGAGGAATTCCCGGGCTGCCCTACCTCCTTAAAACTTGTTGTTGGCAAGGTTTGCAGTGCTTAACAAGGCTTAAATTAAAGCCGGATATTTCCACTAAGCGGTATCCCCGCACCCCGAACTCGGCTTAAGTATCCTTAAGGTATAACTCTGCTCTATCCAATTAGAATAGTGTCGCACAAGGGGGCGCTTCGCCGGTTAATTAACGCCACCCAACGCCCCTGGTGTGACCTTTTGCGTCGACGGGTAATCCTTTTTAGCACTCGGTCCAGAGTCTCCATAGAAAAGTGGAGCGGCCATCGCTAGGAGACCCTCCAACCAGCAATCCCTGGAGCACAATTACATATTAAATATCAGTGAAGAGTGATAACACTTGAGAGAGCGAGAATGCGAGGCCTGGAAAATAATCATCTTGTTATAGAGGACTGGTCCGCCTCGATTAACCGAATACCTAAACTTTTTTTTCGTATGTCGTGCTTGATTTTTATGTAGGGTAAGAGCAGCGTACAGCATGGAGAATGGCATGACATTGAAATGCAGCGTTTCGATTGGTTTCCCAATGGTGGGAATTTTCGATTGCATAATCGAACTGCTGCATGGCCATGCCATGCTCCATGCTTTACGATGTTTTTACCCTTAGCCTCATGTTGGTATCGATTTGATAGCATTCGTCAAACTTTTAACCAAAATACTAATTATTTGAAACCCTAATAAAAAAAAATGGAAATTTTTTAGTAATTTTTGGGCACTTTTTTGGTACGGTTTGGGCATATTTTTGTGATCGCTGATGATATTTGTTAGCACATTTTGGGCACTTTTTTTGGTAATTATTTTTTGTATCCTTTGAGCCCGTTTAAAGCACATTTTTTTGGTACTTTGTTTAATTAGGTACATTTGTTGGAAATTATATCTAGTATACTAAATATGCACCGAAAATTACCTAAAAATGAGTCCGACTAGCAGCAAAATAGTGCGCAAAAATTACCAAAATGTGCTAAAAACTTGCTCAAAATATTCCAAAAATAATTACCAAAAAAATTGCCAAACATATGTACCGAAAAATTTCAGTAAAGTGCACAAAAATGACTAAAATAGTACCAAAAAAAGTGGTTGCCAATTGATTGCAGACAAAATTGTTTGCAAAATTGTGATATCGGTACCAAATATCACCAGTTGTTTTCAAAATTGTGATATTGGTACCAAATATCACCAGTTGTTTTCAAAATTGTGATATTGGTTCCAAATAGTACCAGTTGTTTGCAAAATGTGTATAAAATGGTGGAATTTTGGTGATATTGGTTCCAAACAGTACCAGTTGTTTGCAAAATGTGTATAAAATGGTGGAATTTTGGTGATACATATATTTGGAACAAATATCACTATATTTTGCAAACAATTTTGTCCGCAATCAATTTGGAATCAATTGACAATCACTTTTTTCCAAAAGGGAAAGCATACACCAAATTTCCCAAAGAAAAAGATAAAAAAATGGCCAAAACCCTGTATGGGTTAAGGGAACCCTCCCCCCGAGTCCTCACCCCTCAACAACCCGCGCCTTTCCGATGCAGTTTCAGTCTCGGTATTAACTACAGAAATACAAGTGAGATTTGCTCAACAATGGAGAGATGGAGAAAAAGTATTAAAGAATTTGGTGTAGCTTAGCAACCTTTTTCTGTAGGATCAAGCTCTTAAACTATTTTAATGACGTATGGGCCGCCAGCCCAATGCTATAGTTACACCTCCGAAGATACCGTGACTACTATAGCGAAGAACGCAGGCAGCTATTTCAATTTATATTGTATGACAGTGGAAGAAAAGATAGAAAAAGAAAGTGAAAAGAAATCCGATTATAGAAGCGTTGTGCTGAAATTCTCCCTGCAGTTCTGGGAAACGATTCCCTTCCCCTTGGAGCTAGGCAAACACTGATTGCTGCGATGCTGTAGGAGAAAAGTAACAGTTAGGGGGCATGTATAGTTCTGGACTCAAACGTTGATTAACTTGTTGCTTATAATGAAAGGTCCTCCATAGAGCATACTACCTGGAAGTAGCGCACCCTAACAGTGGGCACGGATTGATTTTATAGAACAAACTTACCTTTAAATAGCGTATTTCCTGCGAAACTCGTTTCTTGGGACAGAATCACGATTTTACCTGTGAAGAACGTAAGCCAAAGCAATGTTTTCGATTTTATGTTAAAAAACATTAAAAATGTAACATCTTAATTCTTTATGATTCTTAATTAAGGTAATACACAATATTTACAGCATGTACACGTTCATGACGTGTACAGTTGAATACATGTTGAACACTTACATGATGTGTATAGTTGTAAACATGTACAGCATATACTTTTACATGTGTACAATAAATGTATTTTTCATATGCTGAAACTTCATCTAGCATATATCCCTTCAAGTAACACACCCGATGGTTTTGTCCCAAGCGGGTGCGCTATTCACAGGTTTCACTGTAGCGCCTAAAGAAGCCGAGAGGGGAGAATAATATAATATGGTTGTGTAAAATTATTACCAATTTAACAATATAAGATTAACGCTAGTTTAATTTCGTTCAGATATTCGGAACAGAGCAGTCACTACATGTAGATGGCGCTCTTATAGTTGTGCGCTCTGACCCCTTAGTCCTTTCTATAATTTTCCCCATCATGCTTTTAACCCACACGCAAATTGACTCCTTTAACATTAGCAATATGGGCGAGGGTGGGTTGTGGGGAAGGGGACGGACTAGAAAACCCTTCCCCCACCCCTTTAATTTGTTTTGGTCGATTTTAATCGTACGTGTAATGTACCCTGCGTGAGAGATGCAGCTGAACTGTTGAGAATTTTATGAAGTGTCAAATGATGCACAGTCACCCACTTAATATGCATTTCTGAGCTCATTTCGCATGCATCCTTCTATCTCTCGCTACCTAGCCACACGACATTAGGTTGCCAGTTGCCGGATGCTTTATTGCGCCATCTATTCCAAATTGAAAATATTTCTGGTATTTAACCGGTGCCTATATTACCAGCGGGCCTCTATGTACAGGCACGAACAGGGAGAAAAATATATATTAAAATAGAGAGAAAAATACAGTTTTAACCCTGGGGCATCCGGATTGCAACGCTTGGTGGCTTCTCTTGAAAATTCATATTATAAACACCTCGTGGATCATGTTAAAGATCATTAGAGAGATTAAGCAGTCTTGCATTCAACGCGAAGGTAAACGACAGTTTCGAATTGCACATAGGTCTGGCTGTCAAATAGTTTACGTTGACGTGTACGCAAACCCTGTCTACTTCGCGTTCACCTGAACGTAAACGTGAAAAAGACATTGAGAATGGCAGTGTTGTCAGATAACTTGTTCTGCGTTTACGTTGAACGAAAGACAGCTTAATCTCGCTATCTATTTACATGTACTAATAGAGGGATTGCGCACGCCTTCCTTAACGCCCCGTCAACTGATTTACCTTAACGAGAACGCATTGGAATAACATACAGTGCTGTCAATGTGGTTAACATTAAGGGAGGCGTGTTCAATCCCTCTATTTTCCGTGAACGTTAACGACAATGTAAAAAAGGGAGATTAAGCTGTTTGCGTGCACGTGAACGTACCTGACAACACTAACAATTTGACGGCAGGCTCAAGTGCAATTCGAAACTGTAGATTAATTTACGTTCGCATTGAACGTATTACAGCTCAATCTCCCTTATGTTGTGACAAAACGATACGGTACTATATAGTAAAGATCGAGAGAATGTATCCATAAATGTAATCCATTTTTGACAGTCAAATTTAATAAAAATATATTTGAGGTTTGGTAAATTTTTTAAAATTTAGCCTATGATTACACGTTTTTCTTGACGATTTTTCTGCTTATAAATAATCACATTAACATTAAAATAAGTTAAACTCGAATCTAGTAGGCCTAATTTTCATTTCTGCAAATCTGGGTCCTTCTGAATTAATCTTATGGTAATTAAGTAACTTATGGGGCAAAAGTTACTTCTTCCAGAAATTTGTTTTATTATTTTACAATCATAATTTTGATAAATTATGCAATTAAAGATTGATTTGTTTTCTTCTAATCTTCAAAACATAATAGATTTGATCAAATATTCGGAGCTTGACATATGCTTATAGGGCCTGAGTTGGCTTCATGTAGGTCTATAGGCCCTATACGTATACTTTACTGTATACAAGTTCAAACAAGGCTTATACATCGATCGCATATTTTCTATTCTCCTCCCGTGGAACATACATTTGCAACGAACTAAATTTGAAAAATGCTTATTTATTATTGCTCTTAATATCCATAATGGCATTAATATATATTTGGGGGGTGGGGGTTCGGTCCTCGGACCCCTCACCCACAATGCGCATATTACTTTGCATCATCTACATTAATACATGCATGGCAAGAATGAGGGAATTAAATTAATAAATGCACTCATTATTCATGTTAAAGGAGTTTGAATCAGTCATTAACTTGCTTATTATGGAAAGAGGAATTTTTAAAAATGGCGCAGGAATTTCAATTGTCAGTAGTTGCTTTGGAAAGGGGGGCCCGTAACGGGGCCCCCACCCTCGCCAGAGGCACTAAGCATATGGGTTGAAACATAGGGTTAAAACATAATGAGAGTATTATAGAAAATTATGACAAGATTGGAACGTTAGACGTAACTTGAGCATGACAAGACGATTTTGGGAAAAATGTAATTGCAAATGTTTGATATAGAATAAGTACTGTCGTCAACAACAGCATATCCGAAAATAGGGTGGAGCCTGTGGAATTTATGCTTATTTCAAGAAAATTAATACTGGATTATCTATGTTTAATTTTAATTAATAAATATATAGACTTATAAATACATGAATATGAGATATATGAACTTGGAAATCTTTTCATTAAAAATACTTATACCATTCAGACTTCCATAAAAATATGTAATCTGGATTTGTTTCAAAAATTGCTTCATTTTCTCATTTATCCTAAAATGTTTAGGCCTAACATATATGGAAGTTAATATTTTGCATGGCTGCATGTCTTCTTTATGAAAATCGAAGAATTTGTAATAGATACAAATTATACATATATACTCTGGACCATGAATAACGTGTATAATAGGTAGCCTATATATATTCTCACGGTGGGTAAACTTATAGCATGTATGGTTAAGTTACGCTTATGCTTAATTGACGGAGGCTTGAGTGGGCTGGCCGCGAGCGATGGAGGCTTTCTCGGCCTCCGTCACTACGAATTAAGCCAAATTTTAGCTATAAATAATCTAAGATTAAACATGCATATACATTATATATAAACATTTTCATTTTTGAAGTGGTTGGTTCCGTAATAATTATGTTAAAACTGTAGAGAGCAAAATTAAATTTCTTTTATAATTTTGCGGTATATATTGATCTTATTTGATTATCTAATGTACAATATATCTATATTTATTTGGAAATTATATATAGCACTATATATAATTTCCAAATAAATATGAGATATATAACTCGATATACGAGTACACTCGTATATAAATCATGTTTGCTTTACATTTTTGATTTTCATTTTTTGCTAATTTTGGAAACCATGTTTTGATTATGAAAGTGTATATAGGGCTGTTTGAATTTATACAGTGGATGTGCTCAAAATGGGAAAATTATCGCTTTTGGTTAAATTCTGCCAAGATCGCAGTGACGGAGGCTGAGAGAAACCAATTTCTTGTTTGACTGACACAACATAATGTCTGCCAAGCCATATATCATTACATGTGAAATTAAAGCATAATATAGATAAAGCGTCATTGCAATACAGAATATCACAAGCTCAGCCAGCCCACTCAAGCCTCCGTCAACTAAGCAAAAACTTATCTTAGCACCGCTAAGTTTTCTCAAAGATGAGGTATAGTGTATATGTCAGTAAATATAATATCAGCTTTCTAATACCCCAAACAATATAAACAAATTAAATTGTATCATGTCAAATTTATGACGTTAAAATTTCAATTTAATTAAGGTTTAAACTAGTATACACATTATAACGATTAATGAATATCGATAAGTTATATCACATGTGTAATGTTCACACTGTAATTATTCACTCTGTATTCCCCGGGCCGAGTGTGGCTCCCGGGCCACATTCTGTTAACTTGGGGAATCTTCGTATCAAAATTCTCAATTTTTTTATAGGCCTCTTTGGTGACATCCATGGTCTCATGAAAAACTGCCATGCTTTATCTTTCACATTTCATTCCAACACGGTTATTAATATAGAATATGGCATTTTTTTTTTCTTCACCACTTCGCAATTTGAAATTTCCAGTTGTGATCATTTGGTTAATATTTAATATTCAGAGAGGGTTTTGAATGGCAGTGAAATTGGGTTGTATCCATCGTAAAAAAGGCAGGGTTACAAAGGTCCTGCCACCTTTGCGAGGGATTTAATGGCGAACTTCAAAATCTTAGACGCCAATTTAGGATCTTATATTAAATAAAATTTCCTATTATGAAATATTTTTATATCAGTCAAATGATGGATGAGGAATTTTTCATCATTAAACGCACGCGCCATCTGCCATTAATAATATCTTCGTTTTTTATATATATTTTTTTTCATGATTATTAATATTCTTGGCGAACCTTAGAGCACCGAATTCGTCGACTTAAAAAATGTCGGAAAAAGTGTTTTAAATTATGAATCTTTGATCGCAATTTCTCAGCGAGCACGTCCATTTGTTTCCATGGCACTAACTGTAAAGATGGGGTACTTCTCAACGTTGTCATAAGCCTTAATGAAATTGCATTAGGGGCCGTCCATAAATGACGTCACGCACTAGGGGGGGAAGTGCACACATTTGTGATGATGTGTGACGAGGGGGAGGGGGATTTAAAAAATGTGACGTCTCATCAAAAAATCAAAATGCACTACTTTAAATAACCAGTTTGATCAAAATATTTGTGCAAATTTCAGTCTTCAATTGCCTCCTGTTTAATACATGTTTTCTCCTGCAATATCAGAGTGCAGTGCCACATTATGCGTATACAGATTACAATGACACTAACCAGTTTTTAAGGAAGGGGGTCAGAGCTTTGTGACGTTATATTTGAGGGGGTCTGACTTTTTGTGACTAAGTGTGACATGGGGGTAGGGGGTAAAAATCTTCCAAAATCACGTGCCGTCATTTATGGACAGCCCTTATATATTGAATACCTCAATATACATTTATCTAAAAGAAGTCACTATTTCGGAAGACAGTTTTTAAAATGAAATGGGATACTAGGGGTACTCAAACAGATGTTAAAAATTTCTCATCTCGATCTTTGTCATTGGGATTGTCGACTTTGGTATTGGCTATGTCAATTGCAATCAGTCAGAATTTAAATGAAATTGACAAAATAGCCATAATTAGAAATCTGACTGATTGGAATTGACATAATGGCTAATCCATGCAAAGTCGACATTTTTTGAAGTTATTACACTGATTACAGAGAGGCTGTCTGAGCACATGTGACATTTTGGGGTCGGTTTGAATACCCCTAATACTTACCGGTACCTCAAAGATTTGAAACACATACTCGTACATTATTTGTATATCAGGATCTTTATATAAGTTTATACACAAATTTCAGGAGATGCTTTGTGATTTTCATATTATATATAGCTTTGCCGTTTACGTCGGCGCCATTTTGATCATTCAATTCTTTTTCCCTGCAATTAATGTGTCATTTTTAGAGCCATTAAACGAGATAACGGGTATTGGATCCGATATTTCACTCTTAATATATTCGCAGATGTTCCCCAAGTGGGCACATTGAAGCCAGTTTTTAAGTAGCGGAAACCGAATACAAATTAATCGAATTGAATTAATTTGGGTTTACAAACACCCTTCATAATTCTTCGGGTTTAGAGGAGAAAACAACCCCCGGGGCACGGTTAAGGGCCCTTGAAAGCAACATAGTCCGCCATATGGAGTTGATGGCTCCCCCCTTGTCAACGCTTTTCCCCGATACAGTATTTCAAACCGTGCGTAATTAATTTTATGCTTAATTTCAATTTCGTGCATAGCACCATACGGCATTGCCTACAAAGACGCTTTTGCAAGAGGGCCCCATGCGGGCGATTAGCGCCATCTAGTGCAGGTATTTGGCAACTGGTGGTATAGGGGGCGCTTTAATGCAGGATGCATTGGCAGACCGGGTATCTCGAAAATTGCAAAGTTGAATTTTGCTGTTTAAAAAACATTTATTTATGAAATAACTGGAAGAAATGTATTTAGAAATAGCCAGTTTAATGCACCAAAAGGTGATGAATATTGAGCAATTTTTTCATTAATTTATTTTTGTAACTTAGGATAAAAATGGCTTTTGAAATTTAACATTACATGTAGATATAGGGTTTGTTCCAGTGGGTAATACTTTAAATTGTGCAAATCATTGGAACCAAGCCAAAAGTTGTGTTATTTGAAGGGAAATTTACAAAAATAAAAAAATATTTAAATGGACACAGAATTATTTGGACAGATTATATGCCCAAAAATATCCCTTCTTATACATGTACTGTATGTGAGTGTCCAGGCATTGGTAATTATGGTCGGTATATAAGACCCCATGTATAAAGAATATATTGAACTGAAATACAGTAAAACCTGCTAAAGGTGACCACATATACAGCATTTTTTATAAAAGAAAAATACATTATTGTAGGCCTACATGTATGCACTAAACCCAATTTATGAAAAATACTCACTATGTAGAGGTGTTCACTATATAATGATTTTTTATGAAGGGAAACGTACATGCAAGTATGGACTAAAACCAATTTATGAAAAATGGTCACTATATGCTATGTGTTTTACTGAACTGTATGTGTACCATGGTCTTGCTGAGTCTAAGCCCTAGGCCACACTAGGCTGTTTCCGCGCGTTTGGCTAGCCTCAAACAGGGCATCAAATTTAAATTAAATTCTAGCATTATAAAATTTGCACATTAATATCTCGTGCAAAAATTCTTTTTTAATTAAAAGCCTTGTTCGAGGCTAGTCAAACGCGCGTTTCCAGCCTAGTGTGGCCTGGGGCTTAAACAGGGCATTGAATTTAATTTAAATTCTAGAATTATAAAATTTGCGCATTAATATCTCGTGCGAAAATTCTTTTTTAAAAGACCTGCCTAGTGTGGCTTGGGGATAAAGGCCCTTTAGCCTATAGCTTTTAGACCTTGCACCCATTCTTATTTCATAAATGACATTAGGAGCCTGTTTCTTATAGCAGATTCATAGTGCCATGCTAGGATAGCCATCATCCCTGTTGTTGGAGGAAAGACCCGTACATCCCTCAGATATATCAATCTCCATTATCCCATTTTAATGTTGACACTGTTGACCCCGAGCCCACTCAGCCCTTGTGTCAACTTCCGCATCAATGGGTCGTAACTGCTTGCACGACAAACACTAATTAATGTTGACCCACGTGCAGTTTTAATTTGAATGACTACTTTTTTATGGAACCAATTGAACACAATGCGTTTTTTGGATGGATCACAGTAACATTTGGCCTTGTTCCGGTACAGGATATCGTTAAGGGCAAAAATGTACTTTACATTATATAATTATTTTTTCGTTTTTTGATACAAAATTTCGGTACGATTTACAGTATGTTTGTTTACATGTACATGTAAGGGTAAAACAGCATAGAGCATGGGATGGCCTTGAAATGCAGCGTTCATGCATTCACAATGCTAATGTATTTTATTTGACATTTATCGCCCTTATTTAGGGATTTCCCAGTGGGTGAAATTTTATTGTTGCATGCTTTGGCGTACGCTCTTTGCAGGTAAAATCGTGATTTTGTCCCAAGAAACCAGTGCGCAAGTCGCGTTTCGCAGGGAATGCGCTATATAGAGATAATTTGTTCTATAAAATCGATCCGTGCCGACTTCGAGGGTGCGCTACTCCCAGGTAGTACGTTATATGGAGGGCTCTTATTCGCAGGTTTCACTGTATATATACACCTTTCGAAACTCGCGATCCATACGGAACTATACTTGTTTGGGGCCCATCCCGCAAAGGGCCCTTGGCTTTCCAGTGGGTGATAACCGCGCCCCCTACATGCAGTTTGCCAATCTCATGCATGTTTTCATTACTAGTATCTCGAACTCTCCAGAGAGCCGGTTTCGTTTAAAAATAACAACTGCTATATGTTCTAAATGTGTGCAAATCCGCCGCGACGCGGTTTGTGGCCCAACGGCGCTCCACGTGCGACTCTTTACCAACGTGCTAAAATAATAGACGTCGAACACTAGGTGATTCGATTTGCAACGGTGCTTGCCATTATAGGCACTGTTTTCCTACCATTAGCTATTCTGTTCGTGCTTGTCTTGCCAGCGCCTAATTTCATTTGGGCCTTTTGGCGCTGCTGTCTTCTGCTGGGGCCCTAAGGCGCTTCGCTCCCTAGCCGCGCATTGGACGTGAGACAATTGGCAGCGTGAAGGAAGAATCAACACAGAACCTGCTTTCAAATACATATTGGATAGGTTTATTTGGTTAACATTGTATATTCTTCGTAATTGGTAGGTGGAAAGGAGGTTGTAGGGGGGGTGTTGCGCGCGCAATTCCCTTTTGAGATGCGCCAGCTCATGAAATTGAACCCAGAACGTGAGCCAACTTCATTCTGGTGAAGTACTGAAAATGCTGAAAAAAACTCATATTTTCATGTCGAATCTATATTGTATTGTAGTAACGAATTTGCACTCGATTGCCAGAAATATTGTACATGCTTGGATCTATTACGTACTTTACAGACTGCACATACATTTTATACAAAAACTTTTCATATGTACATGCCCATGTATAACTGCATGCATTAAATAACATATCCACCGTCCAATACACAGGGTTCATTCATATGCATGTATGTCTTAAGTATACATGTATATCAAATTGCATGTAAAATTTATGTATTTTTGCTACTGGTGTTTTTGAAGTTCGTTATATAAGTTCCATTAATATTAGGTCCAATATACAGAAAAATCACTTTGCTTATAATCTGTAGACCTACAATTTTGATTTAAACTGACATGTTATTATCCTCATTCGGTATACCAAGACCAATTACATGTATGTATAACATGTTGATTTGAAAAAAATCGCTACTTTCAGGTAGTGCGCTATATAGATAAGACGATATTTACAGGTTTTTCTGAACACGAACACGTTTAACCTTCGTATATCATGCCATAAATCATTGGTAAATGTATTTGCCTGGCATTACAAAAATAGTCAGTGTATATATAGCTTATAAGAATAAGGGATTTAACAGTGCTATAATTAAGTATGAAACGTGTTTTTTTGTGCAGGGTTAACATGTTTCCTGTATATGGTTAAAAACATAGTTGCAAGGGCATCGCTACAGGAATGGAATCATTCTGTAATGATTCTGGAATGAATTCTTGTAATCAAACAAGTTGTTTTCGAGCATTTGGGATGAATTTTTCAAACGAAGCATTGATAATTAAGCCTCCATGCTCCGTTTTCTTTAACGTGTTTGATTCCAGGAATCATGTGAAGCTTCATTTCTTGAAGCGATGTTCAACTACGTATACCAGCGATCCGGGAACCACGGTAAATTACCCCAAATGGGGTAAAAATGAAATTTTTTTGGGTAATAGGGAAATTTTTTTAATATATAAATTTATATATTTAAAGTTACATGAAAATATTAAGTATGTAATAGACTCTTACATACTTAATATTTTCATGTAACTTTTTTTATAAATATGTAAATGTAAATTA
>JAQGCC010005139.1:0-11984 GCA_034698905.1 Xestoiulus laeticollis
ATACTATGTGCGGGTGCATCGCCAATCGCAGGTTTGTCTTTAGGAATCATTCTAGAATGAATCGATTCTTTAATCGCTGATAGCAAAAAATAGCTCATTGCATGATTCTTAGGATGCTTCACTATGTGGAAGCGTGTGGAAGACAAGATTCTCGTATGCAATCATTGATTCCAGAATCATCCCAAAATGAATCGATTCTTTAATCGCTGATAGCAAAAAATAGCTCATTGCATGATTCTTAGGATGCTTCACTATGTGCAAGCGTTTCGAAGACAAGATTCTCGTATGCAATCATTGATTCCAGAATCATCCCAAAATGAATCAATTCTTTAATCGCTGATAGCACTATGTTTTTACAAAAACTCGTTTGTGTCCTGGATTCATGATAGAATCATGCGATGCACTATTCTTTGATGCCCCGCTATACTATGTGCGGGTGCATCGCCAATCGCAGGTTTGTCTTTAGGAATCATTCTAGAATGAATCGATTCTTTAATCGCGGATAGCAAAAAATAGCTCATTGCATGATTCTTAGGAGGCTTCACTATGTGCAAGCGTATCGAAGACAAGATGCTCGTATGCAATAATTGATTCCAGAATCATTTCAGAATCAACCCAAAATGAATCGATTCTTTAATCGCTGATAGCACTATGTTTTTTACAGAAAACTCGTTTGTGTCCTGGATTCATGCTAGAATCATGCGATGCGCTATTCTTTGATGCTCCGCTATACTATGTGCGGGTGCATGGCGAACCGCAGGTTTGTCTTTAGGAATCATTCTAGAATGAATCGATTCTTAAATCGCTATGTTTTTACCCTTACCAGAATCGAAAGCGGGAATGAGAAGAAGCATCGATCCTCCGATGAGCAAAGATCCGCACAAGATGACCCTGCGACCCAAACGGTCCAAAAGCAAAAGTCCCATGGAACAAGCGGGAATCTCAACCGCTGCGAAAATGAGGAAATTTATGTAATCGTTGCCGCCTAAATTCGACGTGTTTAGACCCAAACCGTAATAGACGCCGCTGATGACGAACCTGAGAATAATTGGTTAAAATTACGACAATTTTAATCTCTTTCTGATGATTAAAACCGCATTATTAAACTCTACTACTTACCAATTGAAAAATATGATGAGGGATTTGTTACGAAGATTCGGATATCGGAATAAGATGTCCTTAATGGACCAATTCTGTTTGATTTCCCTAGGCTGATAAAAAAAAAAGCACAAAAATCGGATTAATAAGCTGATTACAGTGAAATCCCTCTCCTTACGGACAATTTTGGGATTCCCCAGCCCAAAGTATAGGAAAACAATGTATTCTTACGGGCCCCTTAGCAACGGACACCTCTCTAACGGACGCGGACAACCAATTTATAGTCATCATGGTGACAAATTTACCTCTCTTAAACGGAAAATACTCCCGGGCCGCACTAAGTGGAATTGCCACAACCTGCAATTAGCGCAACCTAACAGTCGATTTTAAAGAACAAAATTACCTTTATATAGCCTATTACCTGCGAAACGCGACTTGCACACTCGTTTCTCGCATGGGACAGAATCACGATTTTACCTGTGAAGAACGTACGCCAAAGCATGTATATGTAAATGTTTGCATTTGTATATACATGTAGTCATGTACAGCATGTACATGATTTGTACAGTTGTATACACCATGTTACTGGTGCATGTATACAGCTGTACAAATCATGTACATGCACAAGTAACATGATGTATACAGAAAACATTTACACGTACATGTGTATAGTTGAATTCACATGTACATATACACGTACATGATTTGTACAGTTGAATTCATATGTATATGTGCATGTACACGTACATGATTTGTACAGTTGTATACATGTACAAGTAACATGATGTATACAGTTGAATTCATTTACACGTACATGTGTATAGTTGGACATGTACAGCATGTACACGTACATGTTTACAGTTGTATATGTACGTGTACACACCCGTTGGTGTGTGGACATTCGCTATTCACATTCGTTATTGGGTGCGCTATTCACAGGTTTCACTGTATTCCATATAATGTAGTGCTACAATGAACATAATGAATCCCTTATATTGGCAACCTAGCAAAGCATCAGTGCATTGCTGGGAAGCTCGTTGCCCCTTGATTTAACACGCGATAATGCAAAAGTGAGCTTCCCCGCAATGCACTGACGTCATGCGTGGACAATGACTATCCGTTTCACCTGATTCACACCAACGTTGATGTAGATCAACTGATGTTGATCAAGAAAACTTTTGCGTGTTAATTCACAGCGCAGAACTCAGTTAAACTGGTCACATAAACTAGTATATAGGGCCTTGTGTACCAGATCATGGGACCAGTTTAACTGAGTTCTGAGGTGTGAATTAACACGCAAACGTTGTCTTGATCCACATCAGTTGATCTACATCAACGTTGGTGTGAATCAGGTGTTACATATAGATTTGACTGTAATTCATTTTTCATGTTTAAATTGCCATGACATGCACTGACCACTTGCAAGTCGATCAAGTTGTCCCCCAGAAACACGTCGTGCGGCAGTGTCGTGTTGTTCTCTTTGGCCATCTTGTGAAGAATGGCTTCGGACTGCTTCACTTTCTTACGTTGAAGCAACCATCTTGGAGATTCTGGAATGAACCTTTAAGGATGGACAGAAAAAATGTCACAGCTGGAATTCGTGACTGGGACAAAATTAGTTTTTTTTTTTTTTTTTTAACTCCGGCCACTCACCACCAGTAGCTGATGAAGAAGACTCCGGCCACAGAAATAGCCACCTGAAGAACTTGCCATCCGCGGATCAAGTACGCGAAGAGAGCGGTCAGCAGATAACCCACGGCGAAGAAACACTGGAACAGAGTTCCAACTAGGATTCTCTTGGACGGACCCACCATTTCCATGGCTGAAATCAAAGACAAAGAATTACTGTCGGCTCTCGATATAACGAACGCCAAGAAGATTGTTTTCAAACATTTCGTTCGCTCCTATAGGCGGCTTTGGTAGCTTCTTATGACACCTAGCAGTTTTTAGCGACTAAAATGCCAGGTAGGGACCAGCCACTTTGTTCGTTATATCGAGCGGCTAATACATGAGAGGTATATGCATTTCGGACGGTCCATGCTACTCTGTTCGTTATAGCGAGCGGATGGTTATACAGAACGTTCGTTAGACCAAGAGGTGGATTAGTGGCACGGGAAGTCATTTTGTTCGGGATCAGCCACTCCGTTCGTTATATCGAGAGTCGACAGTGGCTAAAACGAAGACTCTTGGGTTTTGACCTTAGCGCGACGACATAAGAGGCAAGGAAGACACCTGATGTGCATGCCGCAACTCCGTTCGTTATACCGAGAGGCTAATACATGAGAGGCATATAGGCATTTTGGTCGGCACTAGCCACTCCGTTCGTTATTCCGAGAGGCAAGAGATATATATAGGCCAGCTGTAGTTCGTAATAGAGAACTTTCGTTGTATGGAGAGGCTAATACATGTATGAGAGGTTTAGGTTTTTGGTCAACACCAACCACTCTGTTTGTTACACAGAGAGGCTAATACAATAGAGGTACAGGCATTTTGCTCGGCACCAGCCACTCCGTTCGTTATATCGAGAGTCGACAGTTGTTAAAACGAAAACTGATGGGTTTTGAACTTACCGATGACATAAGAGGCGAGGAAGACCCCTGATGTGCATGCCCCCACAACCATCCTCATGGCAGTGAAGCTGAAATAGTCCGAGATGACTCCTCCTAAAATGCCGCAGATGAGCAAGGTGGTCAGTGAGATGAGGAATGTGGGACGTCTTCCTATTCTGTGAGACACACTCGATGTAAGAAACTCTGCTAAAAATCAAAAGTCTTTTGGATTTCTTGGACTCACTGATCGGACATGATGCCGAATCCGAGAGACCCGAAGAGGACTCCAACCATGAAAAGGGCCTGCGTGGTGGCGTGCAGAACGAGGCGGTCGCATACTAAATCCCACTAAATTAATCACAAAAATTGGTGAATTACTTTTTTTTTTTTAAAAACAATTTGAACAGTGTTTTTAGACATTATGCAATTCATATCTTTGTATTTGAATTTTTTACAATAATTTTAACAAATGCGAAGTTTTTTTAGACAATACGTATTTTAAATAGTTTTTTAGAACCAAAAATCGACATTTGAAACGCACGTGCGTTCTAAAAAACATGGAAGAAATTCACGCGCGTTCTAAAAACAGGTTTTCAGAAATAAAAATACTTTTAGAACGCACGTGCGTTCTAAAAACATGGAAGAAATTCACGTGCAATCTAAAAACAGTGCGTTCTAAAAACAGGTTTCCAGAAATAAAAATATATTTTAGAACGCACGAGCGTTCTAAAAACATGGAAGAAATTCACGTGCAATCTAAAAACAGTGCGTTCTAAAAACAGGTTTTTGAAAATAAAAATCGACTTTTGGAACCCACGTGCGTTCTAAAAACATTATACGTGTAATATACATTATATAATTCTACGTATTGTTTAAAAAACCTCAAATTGTTAAAATTGTTTTCAAAATTCTCATTCATTTGAAATAATGAATAATGTATAGTACTGTGTCTAAAAAAACTGAAATTCTTGTAAAAAATTCAAATATATTTTTTAAATACAGCTTGTATTTTCAAAACACTGTAATTTTAATAAAATATAGCTTAAATATTTGAAAATGATTTAAACAGTGCAACTTTGTTGGAAGATGAAACATATATTTAAACAGAAAATATAAAATTTTAATTCTAGCCTTAATTCAAAAAGTGATTTTATTAATATTATGAAATAATTAATAAAATACACAATTTGGCTGTGGATTACATTCTTCTTGAACGAAAAATAAATCTGCTGAATTTGCACACAAACACACACACTAGAGGCCCTCCTGGATTAAAAAAAATATAAATTCAACGAATTTTGAACATGATTAAAATGCAAAAATAAAACTTGTATTTCTGGTGGAATTTAACCCTTTTTTAACAATGTCCAAAAAAAGCTTATTACAAAAATATGCAAAGACGTGTTTTAAAAGAATTAAACCATTAAATTCGCACGTGCATTTCTTTTGTGTTTTAATTTATAAGAAACAATTGTTGGCATTATTACAAATGGTTTTTGGCCATCTTCCCAAAAAAGGCTTAAAAATCCTCCCACACCCTATAACTTTTTTTAGCACTTTTGTGCTATTTCACCTTGATCTCAATCTGCATACATTTTACTACTTTTGGCACGTACAGCATGCAGTAGGCTCTCGATATAACGAACATTCGTTATACCTATAGAGGCTAATATGTTTGAGATAATTAAGGCATTTTGGTAAGGACCAACTCTCTGTTCGTTATATCCAGTGGTTTAAAAATGGAGATTATTCTGTTCGTTGTATAGAGAGCACATGCATTTTTGACTTACGTCCATGGCGACACTGCTGGCGTAACGTGACCTGTCGTAAACGTAACCGTTTTGGCATCCGACTGTCTCCGTAGCAGGGAAATTCCCTTCGAAATACTCTTCCGTAAAATTGGTGTCGTACATCCGGCACTCGTGCCATTGGTCGTGGACTGGGTCCCAGGGTAAGGACATGTTGATGACGTCAACCGGAAGTTCGTAACTGCTGTTGACACTTTCGAAGGGCAAACGACACCTGGTGAGAGGTCAAAATGTCAAAATTTCATTTTCTGGTTTTTTTTTTCTTGGCGAGGCCACGCAATTTGTCGACGATGAATTGATACAATTTGTCCTGAAGGAAGCTGGTGTATTTATGAATGCTTACACGTACATACAAAATAATTGAACTTTGATATCAATTTAATTTCTCATAACTTTTGATAAATTTAATGAGTGATCGATTTATAGAAGAAAAAAAAAATTTATTCTGGTTAATTTTTGGGATAAACTAAAATAAACAAATATAAGTGTTTTATTTTTCACAATTTATCTTTAATGTGATATCAGTGTCGTGACATCGATGCAAAACGGAGGAATCGACGATGTCTTTAATTTATAAAAGCTAATTTACGTGACATCAATGTCATAATTAGAACAATTTTAATGCCATGGCATCGTTAAAAGCAGGCTTTACATGACACCAATGTCATATTTAGTTCCAGACATCGATGCCATTTTTACATAAAATTTACATGACATTTACACGACACTAATGCCATAATTAGAACATTTTAAATGTCACTATTAATTAACATTTACATGACATCAATGTCATAGTTAATGCCTGCCATCGATGTCATTTTACATGCAATTTACACGACACTACATGACACCAATGCCATAGTTTAACATTTTAATGTCATTTTTAAAAACATTCGCATGACATTAATGCCATAATGAAAACCAGACTTTACATGACACTACATGACACCAATGCCACAGGTTATCCATTTTTATGTCATTTTTAAAACATTTACATGGCATCATTGCCATAGTTAGTACCAGTCATTGATGTCATTTTAAATGCAATTTATATAACATTTACACGACACTAATGCCATTTTACATGCAATTGGCATGACATTTACACGACACTAATGTCATAGTTAGATCAATTTTAATGTCATTTTTAAAACATTTACATGACATAAATGATATCGTTAGTGCCAGCCATCGATGCCATTTTAAATGCAATTTATATGACATTTACACCAGGAAAACCATGAAAACCAAGCTTTACATGACACTATATGACACCAAATTTATATAGTTAGAGCATTTCAAATGTCATTTTTTAAAACATTTACAAGACATCAATGTCATAGTTAGTGCAAGCCATTGATGCCATTTTACATGCAATTTATATAACATTTACACTACACTAATGCCATTTTAAATGCAATTGGCATGACATTTACACGACCCTATAATGTCATAGTTAGATCATTTTAATGTCACATTTACATGACATCAATGACTTAGTGCCAGTCATCGATGCAATTTACATGACATTTACACGACATCAATGCCATTTTACATGCAATTGGCTTACCATTAACACGACACTAGTGCCATATAGTTAGATCATTTTATATGTCATTTAGTTAAAACATTCACATGACATAAATGCCATTTTGAAAATCAGAATTACACATGACATTAACAAGACATTTTACATGACACTATGTCATTTTTAAAACATTTACATGGCATCAATGCCTTAGTTAGTGCTAGCCATCGCGCATCGATGCAGTTTATATGACACTTACACAGCACTAGTGCCATATAGTTAGATCATTTTAAATGTCATTTTTAAAACATTTTACATGACATTTACACAACATCAATGCCATTTTTCATGCAGTTTATATGACATTTACACGACACTAGTGCCATATAGTTATATCATTGTAAATGTCATTTTTAAAACATTTTACATGACATTTACACGACATCAATGCCATTTTACATGCAGTTGTCATGACATTTACACGACATCAATGCCATTTTACATGCAGTTGTCATGACATTTACACGACACTAGTGCCATATAGTTATATCATTGTAAATGTCATTTTTAAAACATTTTACATGACATTTACACGACATCAATGCCATTTAACATGCAGTTGTCATGACATTTACACGACACTAGTGCCATATAGTTATATCATTGTAAATGTCATTTTTAAAACATTTTACATGACATTTACACGACATCAATGCCATTTTACATGCAGTTGTCATGACATTTACACGACACTAGGTGCCATAGTTAGATAATTTTAAATGTTATTTAGTTAAAACATTCACATGACATCGATGGCATCCCTAAAACCACATTATTTCCAAAACATGATTTTCTAGAAGTCATTGACCTTTGCCCTTTGCCCCTTGACCTGTGACTCACCTGTGAGGGGGTACAGCCCCCAGGAACACCCATGCCAGTTTATGCAATCCACAAGAGATGGCAGGAAGACACAATAGGAAGACAATCCTCTTCTGATAGGGTCCCAAGTCACCCAAAACACCCAAAATCTCGTCGAATTTCATCTGCGCTGTCTTCACTCTAAAAAAATACCAAAAAAAAAAAAACAGTTGAAATTTTAATGAAAATAATATAAAAAAAAGCAGTGGCAACGATCGCATTTTGTACTTTTTCTTACCCTGACATCTTGCCAAAATATCTAAACAACAAAGAGGATTAACCCTATTTAGAAGAACACACAAATGAAACCTAAAAATGCATCCGGTTATAAATGCAAAAGCGGATAAAATGTCGAGGCACTGGATGTTGTACATGTACAGGGATGAAGATTTCAATCTGCTGATGGAGGATGCTTTTGTAGCCTCGGTTGAAAGGTTGTTTATTTGAAAAAAAAAAAAAAATACACCATTTGGACCAATGACAAAATTGGCTGGAGTGTGGAGAGGATACACGACGTCATATCCAACCGGAAGAGGGCACTGTGGCACAGGAGGGATGGGAGGATGGAAATCAACGTCATGGCATCACATTTGCATAATCGGAAATCATGCTTACATGTGTACATGCTTGCAATTTAAACAATTTCAAATTGTTGGAATTAGGAGACATCTACAAAAATGTCCAGTGAATTTTGCTCAATTTAGACCTCTCTCCCACCCCCACCCACTTTGTTGGCATTAGGGGCCATCCACAACTGATGTCCAATGATTTTGGAGATCCCCATTCCACCCCACCCACTCTGCTCGCTTTTACCCAAACCCTCTACCCATTCTTAAATGCCCACAAAAGATGTCCAGTTATTTTGGCTGAATTTAGGCCTCCCTCCCACCCCCACCTGTTGGCATTAGGGGCCATCCACAAAAGTTGTCCAGTGATTTTGACTGAATTTCGACCTCCCTCCCACCCCACCCACTCTGTTGACATTAGGGGCCATCCACAAAAGTTGTCCAGTGATTTTGACTGAATTTAGACCTCCCTCCCACCCCCACCCACTCTGTTGACATTAGGGGGCATTTACAAAAGATGTCCAGTGATTTTTGCTGAATTTAGACCTCCATCCCATCCCCACCCCCTTTATCATGCAGCTTTTACTCAATCCCCAACCCATTCTGAAACGTCTCAGGGGTCATCCACAAAAAATGTCCACTAATTCTGTCTGAATTTATAAAATGTGGCATGATAAATCCCTAAATACAATTAACCCCTCCATTTTAGGGACTCAACTGAGTAATTTACAATGATCCCTTCTAATCTGACTCTGAGGTCATTGAACTCATGACCCCTTCCACATATCTACACTCATCCCAAATCACTTAACACCACTCGATTAAATTTTCTTTCACGATCACAGTATTTATACACATTTAATAAAGTATATACATGTACATGTGTTTTATTAAAAATTTCTAAAAGAGTTCAAGGTGCCCTTGAAAATATGGTGAAAAATTAACAAACTTGTCTTTATGATTTCCTAAACGTACATTAAATGCACAATGTTTAAAATCTATGCTGAATTATGCATCGTCATTTTCATCATCAATCCCCATCGTGACCTTTGACCCTGTCCCTTGGCGCCCTGCAGCCGCCAATGGTCTAATTAATGACAATTTGGCAGGTGTCATTAAAAAGCGTCACATTTTGACAGATTTTGCCAATGACGTTCAACTTGTTTTTAGTACGCTATAAAAGGAGTTCATTGTGTTTGATTAAAACCAAATTAATCGAATCAGTTTTTAATTGGATGAACATTAACATCGAGACACGAATAAACAAAAGCGAGGTCACTTTTTTAATACATGTAGTCATTTTTTTTCAGGATAATTAGGACATTAATTTAAGATCATATACGTCCTGTTTGGACACGAAACATTTTGTTTGGGCACGAAACATTTTGTTTGGTATACGAGCTTTCCTGCAATACACTGTGCTATGCTGGGTTGCCAAAATAAAAGTTTCTTGTTTCTCTCAATAGATGGCGTTACTTGTATCATAAAAAGTCAAAATTTAGATTATTTTGACACAATGTTGTACACTGTATATTGAACGTTTTCTTAACTTTTATATAACGTACATGACATAGTCAAAATCTTAAGTATACTTAGTATACTTAGTATACTTTTTGGTATACTAAGTATACTTAGTATACTTTTTGGTATACTAAGTATACTTATGAGTAGGCCCTATACTTTTTATACTAAATTGTATACTTCTTTGATTATACTGAAAATTAAGTATACTCCAAAGTATACTTTTCGTAGTATACAGTACTTTAGGTCAAGTATAAAAAAGTATACTCGATTGAGAGTATACTTTTCGTTCGAGAGTATACTATACGTTTCAATTTCCTTCAATATACCTTCAAATACTTTTAAGTACACTTTACAGTATATTTGCAAATACTCTATTGTATATACTTTGCAGTTTGCAATAGTGTTCTGTAAAGAGTAATTAAAAGTATATGAAGGTATACTACATAGTATATAAAAGTATACATTGGAAAGTATACTAAGTGTACACTTTTTTTGGACTATACTTAGTATAATTTCTTATACTTTGAAGTATACTTTCATATACATCAAAGTATACTTCAAAGTATGTGAAAGTATACTTTGAAGTATATGAAAATATACTTTGAAATATATGAAAGTATACTAAGTATTGTCCAAAAAAAGTACACTTAGTATACTGTTTAGTATCCCATAAAGTATACATTCTAGTATACTAAGTATACTTAAGATTTTGACTAGGGTTGCTTAAATATTTAAAAAATATACAAATTACAGTCGGCATTCGGTATAACGAACAGAGTAGCTGGTCCCGGCCAAAATACACATACCTCTCATGTAGCCTACATTGTATTAGCCTCCCAGTATAACGAACCGCTCTATATAACGAACAGAGTGATATACATGTAGGTCTGCCCAAAATGCCTACACATCTCACGTATTAACTTCTAGGTATAATGAACGCTCTGTATAACGAACACTGTTTCTGGCCTTAGACCAAAATATCTACATCTCATGTATTAGTCTCTCTGTATAACGAACTAGGCTAAGTTCTGTATAATAAACAGCTCGATATGGGAGCAAAAATAATGAGTAAAAACAGACTTCAGCTCGATACAAGCGTTCGTTATATCGAGAGCCGACTGTAAATGCGCTGTAGATCTTCTAAATTATAATGTGTACACTGTATCAAGCTGTATAAAAACACACTTTGGCATTCAAGTGTCAAAAAGCTATATTTGGCACTGTGTTAAGTGAATGTGATTTTTAAGAAAGGCTGCCCAAGTAAATATGGTTAAATAATTAAATTTTGAAACATTGTCTTAGGCTTAATTTCAAATTCATTTCCGTCAACATACATGTAGTTTTATTGCAAAATATTAAGGAGTATCCATGTAAGAAGGACCATAATTTTTCCATAAGTGTCAAATTGTGTTTTCCCCATTTTCAGGATTTTATATACCAGTGTAGAAACTCCTATAATTTATAATTTGTAGTCTGCATAATTGGTATCCAATTAAAATCTAGCTTTTCTATGCTAATTTCATTTTGAATTACGCCATGGGTTTACAAATGAGGTGATTTAAGAAAAACTAGTCCAAGCTCGTTCCCAAAACCTCTTCATTTGGCCAAATAATTATGATAATTAGGTAACAAATATAAAGTGACAAACAAAGCCATTTTTACAAACGAAACTAGAGTAAATAACTACGCATTTTAAGCATTTTATACAAGGTGGACTACCCAATTTTTATTAAATCTTATAATTGTGAAAATTCTGTTAAGGGAGATCTGAACTTCATGTTATGCTATATGGGAAATTTTAAAACCTACTTTTAAAAAAAACTACTTGTTATAATACAAAAATAAAAATTGATTAAAATGCAGGGTTTTTCTAGCTACTGCATGATCAAAATTTCATAATTTTTCCATTTATAGGGAATTTTTAAAAAATTAAAAACTAAAATACTTTTCATTTTTTTTGGAATACACACCGTGCGAGTACCTGCTGCCACCT
>JAQGCC010005140.1:0-11982 GCA_034698905.1 Xestoiulus laeticollis
TGCGTACTCGCTTTTGTAACGTTGACTTTACTCCGAGTGAGTGTAAATAAATATTATTATTATTATTATTATTATTAATTTCAATGTTGTCACCAGGTTGGACAAAATTTTAATTCAAATCATTTCAAAAGCATCATGCTTGATGCATGCACAACAAGTGCTACATTTGGAATTGGATTCGATCTAGCTAGATTATGGTCGTTTTTAGATTTCTCTTGCATGGCCTTCAGTTTAGATGCAAAAGTGAACTGGATAATGCATAAAAACGTGATATACATACTTGTATAGCTGTACTTTATTTTTTACAGCTGATATATTGCATTTTTAGTATACATGTAATGTACGAAAAGCAAATGAAATTAATTTAAATTTGCTTCAACATTTTCAACTGGGATAAGAAATCACTTTAGCAATCTATGGGGCGTGACGATATCAAAAAGACGCTAAAGATTTTACATAATTTTTTCTCTTTATGCTAATTCCTGTTTTCATTTCCTGGTCACCTGCGGGGAGATTCGATCATTATACAGTTAATTCGCGTTAATTCTTAATAAACAATCATGTATACATTGTCTCTCTACTTTAATTGGGGCTTATATACATTTGTATTTATATAAGAAACTAAGCAAGATAGTTCTCCATTTCTTCCTTAATGCGCATTTGCATGGAATCTTTCCATTTTGAGGATGCTGACATTATTTTACTCTAAGGTTAGACAGGGCTGTTGACCCTTTATATTTGAATCAATGTCCAGTTTAGGGATTGGTCTCTTGACTCCAGTCGTTATTCGGAACTGGAACATACTTTCACCCTAATGGTCTCAAAATGGCGCAAAGCATTTAAGTGGATTAAATTTATGACTATACATGTACATTCAGAACCTAGCTTGTTTCAGAAATTAGCACTTTGTTACATTAATCGTATATTGCTTTTTGCACGCGCTAAGAAAGCCTCCGAGTTATGAAATTAGGCCAGTGTTTACAACGAAGATAGTTTTGTTTATGTCGCGGACTCATCATTAAATTATTTTGGTTTAACACTAATGGCAGTTAGTTGAACGCATTTAGTAAAATACTATTAAACACGCAATGCGCCTGGTGTATAATATGCTATTACGTATACTTGTAGGTCAGTGAATGTATTTGCCATCACACAAGAACGTGTTTAACCAACTGCGAATTTTGCATGTAATGAGATATATTGAAGTTAAGCACGGGAATGTGGTTTACGGTTAATGCTTGCATTTGTTAAGCACATAATCAACTTTGCAAGACATAAATGTGGCTAAAGTTTGGACATATGCTTAATATCATTAATATATTCAACAACAACAATATATTTAAAATGGTTTGCTGTATATACATGTATAGTATACAAATATTTAGGCTCGTATTATCTAATAACTTATGTTCAGAATTCTATCTTGTTTTGGCGAAATAAAAATCGTATAAATTGATTGAATTGTTTTGCATGTGCTTGTTGCAGTACGTGACTTAGTTTCGGAGGGCTAATATATACTTATCCTGATTCATGCGGCTCTCTGTATTGCTGTGGCTGAAATTTAGAACCTGAATGGCTCCAGCCATAGCGTAACGATGTTTCAATTACGTCACGTGTTAAGTGGTCATATCGTTACCGCGCTTCATTTAAGTCACCAGCAGGTCGTATTCAGGATGCATGGCTTATTTCTAATTTCTCGTTTGCAAAAATGTCTTATCCTCTTTACATTTGGCGTGGTCATGCATTTTATCCACTTGATGCGCATGCGTACAATTTTAATTAAAATAATGGTATTCATTTTCCCAAAGTATAGCTAAAACTAGCCTAAATCTTTTTTTTCTTCATTGAAGTTGGCAAGATCATGCATTTTATCCACTTGCTGCGCATGTTTGTCGAAATTAAGACAATGTTCTCAATGGAGCTAAAACTGAGCAATATAGGTTTACGTTGAGTTGCATTTTCAAATATTGATGTCAAAATGAAGTTTATGCCTATGGCAATTCTGAAAACTTGGGTTACAGGTGACATGTCTCATGCCAACAGTCCGAAAACTTGTATTTAACTTTTGTTTCGCTGTACTCATATTTATTTAAACGGTCCATATGTCTCACCAAAGTGAAAATTTGTAGAGGCTAAATTGAATTTCTGCTTTTATTCTGCAGATTTTTTTTTTGTAAACTGTCTTTGTCAGCCCGCGATGCGGTATACAAAGCATTTTGTGTGAAGTAGACTTAAATCTAACTTTATTGCAAAGCAGCTGCTTCAAATTTGCATTTTCCTTTAACTTATGCCTAGGTAAAAAGCAAATCTAATCAGTTTCTCTGGCAGATTTTTGTTTTGTCTTCCCTGTTCTCACGAAGATAAACGCTTTGCCTTTCATAATCCATTAAGGAACAATTTTCTCAATTTTCGCCTCTCCTCCTCATAAACAGATTTAGTGTAGGAAGAGGACGCCTATTTTGGACTAGCAAAAAATGCATTTTTTTGCACTCTTGTCACGTATTTCGTGAAACTTGGCCACAAAATGTTAAAGATTTATATAAGGGAAGGAAAAGTTTTAAAAGTTTAAAATGTCTCGAAAACAGTGTTTTTTTTCTTCTTTTCTTTAGACTATGTAATGTATATTTGGGATACGGTTGCAATTTGGTTACGAAAACAATACCTTAGCCTAATTAACATTTCACTTTCTTGGCTTTGAATGTCACTTGGTTTTATTTAAGGCACCATAATTTTGCTGCCAATGCTTGGTAACTATGCAGGATTTAAAATCGGTGGCTGTATAGGCAAGATAATTTAAATCACTTGAGATTGATGTACATTATATGAAAGGAACCTGATTCCAATATTGAACGTCACGCCTAAGCTTTTAGCCAATCTTGGCGGATTTATTAGCTAAGATGTATGCTTTAAGATAGTAGAGAATAACTTATTCTGATCGTATATGAAACTTCTATCGTAAATGTACAGTATATACTCACAAATACATTTTGATTAGCTAGTCAAAATAGGATTGTTCAAGCTAATTTCGTGAAAAGAGCTATATTATTAGTAATGCAAATATTTTATAATAGGTATCGAATACAAATTTAAGCTAATGAAGTTATACTTAAGTGCACTGTCCAAGGTTAAAATGACATGTTATGAGTTAGAAGAATGTGGTAATTATGAAAAACTTGCACTAGTTATTTAGCAAATGCATTGTTTTGAATTTGCAGAGTTACATTGTGTTATGCATTTGACATTAAATAGTTGTAATATTTTACTCATGACAACTAGTATAAGTTTTTATAATTACCATATTCTTCTTATAACTCGTATAACATGTCATTTTAAATGGCTTGGTCAGTACATGTACACAAAGCTATGTAGTTATACTTGTGCCCTAACCAATGCATTTAAAATGACATGTAATGAGTTAGAAGAATATGGTAATGGAGGACTTTCCATAAGCGGTGGCGACATCTACGGAAATTTTTTTCTATCTAGTATTAGGGGTTACAAATTTCGCCACCAGTGGCGTTATGTTCGCTGTGGAAAGTCCTCCATTATAAAAAAACTTACACTAGTGGTCAGGAGTAAATTTTTTACAACTACATGTATTTAATGTCAAGTGCATAACACAATGTAACTCTGCAAATTCAAAATACATGTACTTCATTTGACATCAAAATATTTTTGCATATGCTCTATTGAAAAATGTCATTCTATGATACACAATTGTTTATGATATTATCCTAATGGCAAATTATGATTATTCTTGGTTATGCTAATATTATTAAAGTATAGGATCTCATAATAAACATATCTAATATTATTATTATCAGACTCGTGTATTAGGCTCCCAACGAAATCAAATGCCTTTGATATTGGGATGTGATTTGGGCCCATTGCTTGTCTCAGTCTCACTAGTTTCATTAGTATTTGATCATATTATTCTCATTGTTTTTCTGCAAAAATAGTCGATAACAGCTTCATTTATGCTAAAAATCACATATTTGATTATGCAATTGTATTTTATAGGTGCACTGTATACATGTAGTACACCATTGTGTGTCAATGTAACTACCATGCATAGGCGTTTCGGTACAAATGTCACAGTCTTAAACCATTTACGATTATTAAGGAGATTATGATTGAAAAGGCTGCAATTGCGCTACTTCATTAACAGTTGACCGAGATTTGAAAACGCGAACGATATCAACAAATTTCAGGTAATTAAATGCCCCAAGCTACACACTTTCAAAGGAGTTCCGCCCAGATTGAAACCTTGAAAATGTTCCCGTCTGGCTAATTGTACTAATTAACTCTCAATGGATTTCAAACGCGACTGAAATAGTGTATAGATAAAGAGAAAATTATAATTTGATCTTATGCCAGCTAAGAACTTTATCAGGGCCAATGGCAACCAAAAAGGCATTTGATAGAGCATAATTACATTAGCTAAAGGTGAAAACCTCATTTCTACAAAAGCACCTTATTCCAGAAGTAGCAGTTTTGAAATGGTATGTCTATATAAACGTAAACAAACCTGAGCAATATACACTTGAGCATTACCTCTGAAGGAAATTTAATTTATTCATGTACCTCAGCAGCTTATTTAAATCTTGTCTGAGCTTCAGATTATCCCATCATCCATCCATCAAAGGAAGGTGCTGGATGTAGCAATTAAAGCTTGACTTTGGTTCAACACCCCTAGAAGCGAATTGAAGATGAAGCATTGCATTTCCAACATAGCAATGTCCTTTTACTCCAGAAGTTATTGTCGAAAACACAATGCTCAAATCGGGAACCCAAAAATGGCCACTTTTTGAAGACGTGTTGTAAATGCCATGCTAAATGCTCGATTATGCCACTATAAGGTGTATTAATTATGAAATCTGTAATAATGGGATGAAGCTTGGCAATCACAGTATCAGTAGCTGTGGTTATTTATGCAGCAATCGAGGACATGTTCTTGATGCATTATTCAGAGGGATGGTTGGTTCCTAATATTTTGATCGCAGGGCCCTTTTTCACTTATAAGACAACTTTATATAACAGATATCTGCCAATTAAAAAAAAAATCAACAACCAAAGCACTGCAGACACTTTTTCAAAAATGCTGATGACATCAATCATGATTTGCGTTAACTTAATTATACCTATATTGAATATGAATATTTTTATAATCATGTTTAATATGGTAAGGTATGGTAGAAAAATAAAAAAATGAACATGAAGAAAATCCATTTATTGAAAAATTTAAACTTAAAAATTATTTATTGACTCAGTCAGAAATTATAATCATTATCGTTATGATGTGAGACCGCAATTTTAACTTTAATCAAAATGCAAAATTTCATCTTATTTCATGGTCATTATAATTTAAGACACAGTGCAGTCTTCGTAATCCGACCATGCGATAAACCAACTAACTCACTAATGACGATGAAAATATTTTTTATATTTAATGTAATGTACATATGCACTGTATATTAATATGTTCTGGAAGTTGAGCTACAATGTACAAGTACAGTAGAGCATAAACATACACTTGTACATTACATGCACATTGGGATTCGGAAACTCCAGCCATCGGTAAACCAATCGAAACGCTGCATTTCAAGGTCATGTTATGCTCCATGCTCTACGCTGTTTTTACCCTAATAGATTTTTTTAATTCATACAACATGCAATATAGGCGAGTACACAAGTATGTGTGCTAGGGGGCGCCAAAGGGTATACATGTACGTTTAATTATAAATTAAATTGTAATAATTTAATCAGTATAATATAGCTTATAATGTTAAGGCTTGGCATATACATATACATGTACTGTGCAATCAATAATACAATGCTGTACAGTGTACATGTATCCTTAATCCGTTCCGGTATAAATCCGATGTTCTTTGATAATCCGTCAGTGCTTGGCCATATACTATACAAGTACATGTATACAGTGTCGGATTAAATTAGTAGATACTGCCATTTAAGGAGTCCAAAGAACCTCACTTTAAAAACACTTACAGTGTACATGTACTATAGCTTACATGTATATTTACATTCAATATTCTGTCATCCACTGTATAAAACAATAGTGGGATTGAGCACCCCTCCCTTAATGCTCCCATAATGCTAACCACATTGGCAGCACTGTATGTTTTTGCAATGCGTTCTCGTTAAGGTAAATCAGTTGACGGGGCATTAAGGGAGGCTTGCTCAATCCCTCTATTGATCATTAGGTACCTTCACGTAACGTAGGAAACTTAAACGCTCTTTAGGGGCAGTAATGTAATGAGAATGCCATATAGACATAAGGGTAAAAACAGCGCAGAGCATGGCATATCATGGAATGGCCTTGAAATGCAGCGTTTCTATTGGGCAATCGGAAACTCCCGCCATCGAGAAACCAATCGAAACGCTGCATTTCAAGGCCAGTCCATGCTATTCCATGCTCTACGCAGTTTTTACCCTAAGTGTCATGTGACATTCCATTCTCCGAAGGCTGTACATCCACCTGCATGACCTTGTCTGAGATCAGTTTTTCTAATAAGATATTCAATGAGAGGAGATCGGTTCAGTTTATTTTTTCGCCTCTTCAATTGCCTTTTGCAACGTTGCCAACGTTCCACATGCAAATCCAGCCTTCCAGATCGGTAATAACGATTAATTTTGAATTTGGCTGAATTTTTGCTTATTCCCTCCTCCACCGGTAACAGTCGACCGTTCCTCGGTGGTGCTTTCCGTTTTGTCGTCGAGGCCAGTAAAGCTGCAATGTGAAATGGCAGCAGGCCGGAACCGTAGCAGCTCCTGTTATTTACAGATTCACCAGCTAGCCTTGGCACTGGGATTGGCGTGACATTTCCATCAACGAAATTTGGATATTTCGCTAAACCCTCGACGCCCTTTGACCCCTCTCGCGTGTGTCTGTGTCATGCAAGTTGCAAACTTTCGAAGGTGTTAACTGTTTGCCAGCAACGCCACAAAGTAATTCCGAACAACACACCTTTATCCCCACCCTCAGGTGCCACGTCCGTGACCTTTGACCCTGCAAAAATTTCCGAAGCTCGCGTGCTGTTTTTTTTTTTTCTTTCCTCGTGCAAATCTTGCCGAAATTCGGTCGGTGTGTTTTCAGCATTTCGGGAATGCAGTGACGTCCCCAGTTCAACACCGCGAAAGGTCAAAGTTCGTGCAGGGAGAATTTCGACCGAATTTGGCGATCATTGCGCTTTTTCGTGCTTTTTTCTTCATCCCCTTCGTTGTTCCACGGCACACTCCCCCCACCGCCTGCAATTCTTAATTGCCGCGTTGTGCCAGTTTTTGGCACGGTTTTGAAAATTGTTTTAAAATAGCAGCGAAAATGCAAGGCGAAGTTGGAAGCATCAAGGAACTACATTTCATGCGGATGCAGAGAACGAGGAGACACACCTTGGCGAATGTCCGGTAAGGACTTCATGTTTTGTTTTCAATGCTATGACCTTTGAACCCAGTCATCTGGGCTCGTAGCTTTAGTAGGTCCTGTTGCTCCCAGTTCTGGAACTTGTTACCAGAGATGTCCTGAACATATTTACGTCATCTCCAATGGCGTTGTTTGATGCCATGTGCTGCACACTCATAGAAACATTTCCTGGTGAAGCTCTGGTGCATCGTGATATTGCATAATACAATGTGGTTGCTAATCTAGGGTTTAAACTAACACCGTTGGTGTAAACGATGCATAACATGTCTGGTGCAGCAGTAGACGCAGGTATGCTCGTCAATGTTGCGTCATGGGTTAATCGTGGCAGGGTCAAAAATGCGAAGATACTCTGTGCTAGATTCTCTTGCAGTTGTACATGCATTAATGCAATGGCGTGGGCACCCTGCTATTGCTGTAATTAAACATTCGCATAGTACCCAGATTCGATTTTTCACGGTTTTTGCCTCGTATTTGCACCATGGAAATACCATTTCATCTCGAATTAAAAGGATCCATAACTCGAAATTTCTGAAAAGACGTGCTTTTCAAACGTTTTGCAAAAGCCATAAAAAATGGCTGCAAGAGAGCTTAAGTCTTCTCGTTTTAACTGTATAAGCCATTTCTTATCATTAAGCCGATGTCACGAAGTGGCTATTGTATGGCTTTGGCTTATCATTCACAAAGGGAAGCTGCATCTAGAAAAGCACACTAAGCGGAGTTCTTGATTACCAGAGACAGGTGTAATTGCACATGCCTTTATCCACGTGCCTCATGTGATCATGGGTGTCAATACGTACACGGTGTCACCACTTTTTGGATGTGCAGTATATATTTCTAAATGATCATAGCATTTTTATATACCATGGACACATTGTAGAGAGAATGCATTTTGTATCCTACCATTCTAAATTAGGGAAATGGCTGGGTACGATTTTAGTCTTCTCGTTTAACTGTATAAAGCTGCTATTGTAAATGTTATATTTTGAAACCACATGGAAAGGAGTTTTTGATTACCAAAGACAGGTGTAATTTCACGTGCTTCATGTGCTTATTGGTAGCAATGCATACTGTATAATGCCAAAATTTTTGGATGTAGGCTACTTGTTCCTAGTCTGAAATTCTACAGAAAACAATAGCGAAGTTCCATTTGTCTCCATGTACCTATTGTCAATAATAGATTTGCCCATGCTCCTATTGCCATGCTCCTATTTCAATAAAACGCAATGGGCCCAAATAAAAATAAAAAACCCATAGAATTTCGCTATTAGTTTTTGACCAGTGCAGGCAGTAGGCCTAGTATACTGTATTTTTCGATTTTTGCATTGTTACATGTCATGGACAAATTCTGAATACAATGCCCTTTGTATCATGTATATTTTAAGTGGAGGGAGAGCCAAACGTTTTACCAGAACTTTTTGACCCACTCAGCATTATTTGTCTAAACTCATCTCGTGGATCCAAATTGACCGTGAAACTAGTTTCTGCCCGGAATGGTGCTTTGATATTACGTTACGTGCAATGCAAGAAACGTGCTGAACCTGTTTTATCCTTAACGTGGTTGTACCCGTATTAGGAAACGATTGCTCAGACATTCTGACTAATTATTGATATGGGTCTGTAGGCTAGAGTGTAATCAATTATCGGACGACCCTAATTGGTTTTATGCTCGCCGTAATTGCCAAGTTAATAACCTTGTCTTTTTTTATTTATTCCAACGCAGCACTGCTTGGTCATGTCGCTCACCGAACCTTTAAACTTTCTCTAACACCTGATTCACACCAACTGTGTGAATCACTGATGTGAGAACTGATGTGGATCAAGAAAACTTTTGCGTGTTAATTCACACCGCAGAACTCAGTTAAACTGGTCACATGACCTAGTATACTGTGCCCTGTATACTATAGGTGTAACTCCTTGATCCACATCAGTTGATCTACATCAACGTTGGTGAGAAGAAGGTCTTAGCAACATGCAAACACGTTACCAATAGTGATATTTAAAAAATGACGTTGAGGTCATTGTATTTCCGTCATTCTCATCCAGTCATTATTGTTTATGATAGCAGATGTAATAAAGTTCATATTAATGCGACCTACTTGGCAAAGGTGGATTTCCAATGCATTCGTTAACAAACGGACTCTGAACGTGTAAATTCTCCCCCTATTCTAAAAAAAAACCACAATGATAATTATAACTGCACTTGTGGTTTTGTAATACGAATTCGTCATTGGACTGCTTTATTCCAATATTAGACATAATGTATATGTGTTTGCATAAATTGCTTACATGGGAAGTGCTAATGAAACCATTAGCGTAAATGTAGCATTATTACTTGTTGGCAAAGTGTTTTCTAATGTATGATAAAACAATTACGGTGAATATATATATAGTGGAAACATGTTATTGTTGACAGACTAAATGAGACTTCGTAAAAGATATACATGTATAGTCAGCTAGTGTAGACCCAGTCAAGTTTGCAATTTTATCTTTGACGAAATATATGTACGTGTACATATCGGACACGCTCGTCTGAATAAAATTGGAGATCTCACCAAGTTCAAGGAGAATAAAATAAGGCTTTTGCAATTAACCAAAAATACAATGGAATATGGTATCCTGAATGCCACCTGCTTGACGGCATTTCAATGAAGCGCCGTTATGTTATGCCTTCTAAATTTCAGTAGCGTCAAAACAAATAGGTATACATGCCTCCAATCAATTTCAAGGTGACAGATGCATTGAAATGATTTCACTCATGCATGTGCACAAAAAGAGAATTTAATTATTTATCTGATTTTTATTTCGTCCAAAACGAAATAGAATTGTCAAGCTCCGTTATCGATTCTGTAGTTTGTAGCATTTTTTGATAATAGAGGGATTGAGCGTGCCTCCTTTAATGCTCCCTTAATGTTAACCACATTGACAGCACTGTATGTTTTTCCAATGCGTTCTCGTTAAGGTAAATCAGTTGACGGGGCATTAAGGGAGGCGCGCTCAATCCCTCTAATTAAAGGGATTGAGCTCGCCTCCCTTAATGCTAACCACATTGACAGCACTGCATGTTTTTCCAATGCGTTATCGTTAAGGTAAATCAGTTGACGGGGCATTAAGGTAAGGTTGCTCAATCCCTCTATTAACGTTGGGAAACCATAATCTGCACTGCTAAAAATGGTAGAGGGTAATTCAAAATTTTAATGTAAAAGCAGATGGGTGGCAGGAAAGTATGAATAGGGTAAATATTAAGTAAGACATTGATAAGAAAAAACACAAAAAGAACCAACATTTTCTTAAAATTGTCTTGAAAAGATTAAACCATCTCTAGTAGGGTGTGTAAAGTTATTGGTGTCCCTCTTAGTATTTCCTTATTCACTTTCCTGCCAAACATCTGCTATACTGTATACCCTTAATTTTTTTAGCAGTGTTATTGAACCAATAACAGATGCGTCATTATACAATTGTACATGTACATTGTGACGGCGCTTCAGCTGTTAACCTTCCCCATATTCATTTTTATTTTTCGACGAGTTTTCCAATATTTACTGCATATAGCAAAATTTATCTTTTATTCGTTAATTTTTTGAAAGATTTACAACCTTAATTTATTTAGTTTAATTTTAATAGATATTTAGTACACTATTATAATGCGATGAACCGATTAAACGGGAATTTAGAATACTCATAGATGTACAAGCTCATAGTCATTTACATTTATTGCTTATTAACCTCGTTTTTATCGCATTTTTATTTCATTTTTTACTATATATAGACAGTGCACGCGCTCCAAAATCATATTAAACATTTTTATTTCTACATTTTCGTAGCCTATATGTCAGGCTGTATAAATAAAAAAAAACAGAATCTCGGTTTTTTTATATTATTAAATTCTCGATGTTGATTTAATGTAAGTGACATTGAACGTAGAAAAAAAAACATGATTTATTATTGCTGTGGGTTTAGCTTTTCGTGACACAAATTTGTCATTGTTCGCTGCGGTTTTAGAACGCGTATTAGCCGTTCGCATGATTGCCTTGTGCAATGTGACAAATTAATAACCAACCGGATTCCCGTATGAATGGTTGACCCTCGCACTCTTACATTGTTAGATTCTATGTGATTCCGAGGTTTTAAATACAATATCAGAGATTGAAGGGATTATCGATAAAGGAAAGACTCTACTTTGAACATAACCTATAAGGTCGTGTTTGATATATACGTTGCAATGATTTTAGATGGACAGAATGCAACATGTTACATTAAGATGCAACTGGTCTTAAAATATACATGGCATATAATAAGAACGATTTGTATTGACCTCATGGCCCAATCACGTCTAATGATGCCAATTTTGTAAAAATATTGCAGAAGCTGAAATTTCGCACGGCAAATCATTGGCTCGTTCTGGAGCTAATTGCTGGAAAGTAGCCAAATTTGATCTAATATTTTCTGCCAAGAATGTGCTGGTATTTTAAATAATACAGTATAAAAAAACATTGTTTTTCGCGTAAAACCTTTTAATGTAGCCAGCAAGTACTGGCTTGAAATTG
>JAQGCC010005141.1:0-11977 GCA_034698905.1 Xestoiulus laeticollis
TTTAATGTGAAGAGGTTCCAAACACCCCCAGGTTGGCACTGGTGTATGTAGAAAGGGGGTTGCTATCTGAGGGTTAAAATCTCCAAGCAGTAGGAAAGGCCGAAGCGCAGCGCAGTGCACTCTCGCAGCGCAGTGGAGTCGGAGATGTAGACTGAGCAGACAGGGATGGGGCGGGAGAGTCCTACTCTGATTGCCACAGCTTCCAAAGCAGAAGTGAGGTGTATTGTTGAGGTGGGCAGTGAGTTCCGAGAGAGGAGGGCTACTCCACCTATTCTATTCTATGAAAGTAGGATGATCCGGTACTGAGGAATTTTTCCTGCATAGCAACACAGATTGGCTGATGTTCGAAAATCAGGTTGCGGAGCTAAGGGGTATGACTGCAGAGGCCACGGCAATTCCACTGGAGAATAGCCATTAGAGCGTTTAGGAAGGCCTCGACGACCAAGAGCTGGGTGCTTTCAAGGTCTTTACCTGAGCTTGTTTTCGCACATTAGTAGAGGCAGGTGCATCACTGCTGCATCACTGCTGCTGGCCTTGCCCTTTCTGGTGACGTTGGATAGGCGAAGCATGGTAATCCATTGCCTCCACCTAAATGGGGTTGGTCGTATCTACGGGTCCCATGGGAGGCAGATGCAGGTAACTGGTGCAGATCGATTCGAATGAAAAATGATGCTGGGACAGCCAATGGGTGTCTTCTTCCCGTGGACTAGTTTCCAGTGAGATGGTGATGTGAGGGGGGAGCTAAGGGTGATACTTGGCCTGGTGCATTTGGTGCTAGACTTGACACAGTAAAGTCCTGCCGGAGAGGAGCTCACGGGAGGTGCGGGGGTAAAGCACACAGGATGTGCTGGGGGAGAGTACAGGGGATGCCAAGGGGAAGCAGCTAGGAAGCAAGGAAGTTGCATCAAAGGAGGGGGTCGTGGAGTGGGACGAGGAGGGTGCAAGGTGATAGTACTTCAAATGGGTTTCTGTCATTCAGTCTGCTAGAACACCTGACACAAGACTGTAACTGCCCCCATCAGCGGGGCGAGGACCATGTCAGTTTGAAACCCAGTAGTCCGGGTGGGGATGGGCTCACCAATCCTCCTTGTGTTAACCAAAGTTGGCGACAAGCACCAGGGGTGGATAGGTTTTGCTGGGCCTTTAGTTCCAAGATCTTGCGCTCTTGAAACTTAGGGCACTTGTGTGCCCAGGATACATGTGCACCTTTACAGTTTACACAGGCTTGGGGTTTCTGCAAGGGGATCCGTGTTTTGCCAGACCACACGTTCCACATAACATTTGGGACCGGAAAGATACCCTAGTATGCCCGAAATGCTGGCAGCCAAAGCACCACAGCGGGTTGGTCACATAAAGGGCGCACCTGGAGGAAGCCAACCTTGACGTGCTCAGGTTGTTGGGCAAGCGTGAGCGTCAATACTAGGAAAGATGTGGGCTGCAGGACTTTGTCGATCTTGCGGGAGAGCCAGCGCACAGATCAAACGCTCTGAACCTGCAGACAAAAGCTCAGTTGCTCGTCTGATGCATAAAGGAGGTCGGTGCTTTGGACGACCCTTCAGGTGGAGTTGAGATAGGGTTGGGGATTGATCACCATCTCGATGGTTCCTATGTTTCATCGAGAGGAGCATATTTGCAAGCCGGGGTGAGCAACTGTCAAGCGTAGGGAGCTTTTTGACAAGATCATCCGATTCCATAAAGCCAAGAAAGGCCTTGTGGATCGGGATCGGAGATACTTTTTCAAACGGGCTGCAGACATACCTGTTGGGCAGCATCACCAGCACAGGATGGTCTAGCGGGGAGCTGGGTGGGATAAAGTCCTGGGAGGCCTGCCTGGGGCACTTCCCGAGGATTCCTCAGAGTCAAAGGGAAAGCTCATAAATCCTCAGAACTGTTCCAGCACTAATAAGATATCCAATGGGCCAGTAGGGTAACTTACCTGCAGGTTCCAGTAGCAATAGGCCCAACCGGCTGCTTCGGGAAAAAGGAAAAGAAAAGAAACGAGAAAAGTGCCAATTGCCTGGTGGTTTTGGTGCGTAAAAAAGAAAAAGAAAGAAGAGTAAAGGAGAAATGATAAAAATTTGATAAAAAACATAATCAAAAGCACACAATACTCGATCCCTATACTCCCTATCCCAACTATACTCACAATCCCTATACTCGACCACCAAGCTGGTCAATAGAGGAAGAAGTGATGATTTGACACTTTTTTTTCTACTTTATATCATGTTTTCCTTTATTCTAATTTGCATAAACAAGAGGCTAATTGCTTGTTAATGACTTTGCTATTTTCTATTTCCTCATTTGACTTTGCTTCTTTCCTTTAGTTAGTTTGCATAATCAAGAGGCTAATTACTTGTTAATTACTTTTCTATTTCTATTACCTCATTTGACCTTGCTTCATTTCATTGTTTAATATGGAGTTGACCCATGGCTTAGAGTTACAAACGCTCGTAAATGTTTATATAAGCACTCCAAAAAGGAAGATTTTGTATGTGTATTTATAACTATTTTTTAGATTTTTTTTCCATTTTGGAATGTTTCTGTTGAAATTGAACCTAAATTACATTTTTTAAACATTTTGTTCATTTTTTTTTGTCTTTTTAGTCAATTAAATTAATAAATTAAATATTTGTTGGAAATGAGAGCGCCCTTAGTACCACATCTGGGGCACCTGCATTAGTGGGCTTTGGGCCTTTTATCTGGTTCACTGCCATGTTGGTGCAGAAGAGGGAAGCACCTTCTGGACGGCTGGTGCGAATTGCCCTAGGCAGGCAAACTGGTCATTCTGGAACCCCCTGCTTGAGACCTTCTGTCTCTTTAGTGCCAACCTTCATTGAGGAAGGACCCATGTTTCTTGTTCCCAGCATGTGGTGAAATAAAGAATGTATTTCACCTAATTCAACCTAACCTACAGTATTCTTAATTGTATGAATTTGTAGATGTTTCACTTTACCATTGATTTTCACAATTTTCACAATTTGCAGATTTTCACCATTTTTTCAATTTTCTTAAATTTTACAATTTTCAATTTCCATAAGTTTTTTCAATTATTTCAATTTTATAAATTATTTAGTCAAAATACTTAGACATAGGCTTTCTGGGAAAATTATTTTCCTAGGCAATAAGTTTTCTAAAGTTTTTTTTCGTAAATATTGGAAAATATGGTTCCCAGCATGCAACTATGATAAGTCCCGTCATTGGTCAGTGTATACTTGCCACGTGTATTTAGGTGGTGTTTTTTGGGGGTGGTAAAGTTCAGGGTTCGTATGAACATCACCAGATAAGCTCTGAACTTGTTTTCGAAAAATAAATATATCAGTTTTTCAGCGTGTGATTTTTAATTGCTTTTTGCCCTCTATTTTTATACAAGTAAAAAATGGTTGCCAGTTCAACCAAGGTTATTGGGAGCAAAAATGTAAATTTAATATTAAATTTTTATACAAGGACAATTGTGATTTGCATAAACCAGGTGACATTTGGTAGAGAGCCTGCAATTTTTTAAATACATTAATAGGAAATTAGCCATGATGTAATGCGCCAAATGGCAGCGACTAAAAACAAAAGTAGAGCTGAACTCAACTTTGTCCTTGTCATTTCCACTATACCACTGTTTACGAAATCTACGTAAAGAAATCTAAAAACGTGTTAAGCTTCAAAATATCTACTTACAATTAGTACAAGCTGTGGCGGCCCGGTTTTGTTGCGCCGATGGCTTTATGTCACACCCTGTAAAGATAAAATTCAAATTCACATTACACAAAGCAACTGAAGTTCAGTTCATAGGAACAGGTAGCAAAAGGTACTTATCTGATTGGCGCGTTGCATGATGGTTCCTCCTTATCCCTGTGCCTAGTGGATGGAGGAGGATCCTCTTTTTGTATAAAAGGGAGATGCTCCCTTAGCAAGCAGCTTTCACTTGCTCCGAACTTTGCTGAATGTTATTTTCTTCGATAGTCTTCGAACTGTAAATAAAAAACATTTAGTTTCAAATTTAATCTGCGTGTTTGTGCCTATTTCTTCGATTTAGCTCAATTTCACTAAGATTTTAAAAACTTCAATCCGATTCAGCTTCCAAGACTTCGATGAGGAAACTAAGAAATGGAACCATAAATCTAACGTAAATCAGGTAAAGTGGCGTCCTTCTAATCTACGGTACTGAATCTGATCTGTAACGGAAATCTCTCATTTTGCTACGAGCATGGCAGACTTTGAACTATCCACAATTCCTGAAGGAACATATGAAGGAGAGGACTTTGTAGAAGTATCTGTCCCTATTACTCATGCTGAGAACTCCCTGTACCTGATCGGTAAATCAGTCCCCTTTGAGGAAGTACGCCTGAAAGCGCAATTTTAAATTCATGTTGATTAACCTGCAGTTTGGACGTGACAAGTAAAGTCTCACCCTCACTAGATGTAACTCACCTATGGTGAATGTAAAATGTGCCTGACATCATCATAATTATCCAATCCCAGAAATATCTGGGCATTCCTGCTTAACAGTGTGCTTTTGTGATTCACGATGAAAATCATGATGATGCCAGTCACATTTTACATTTGCCGGACTCGAGGTAAGTTGCATCTAGTGAGGGTGAGGCTTTAGGATTTAAGAAACTACCCTAGACCCATTTAACTATACTTCATGTAATAATTCGTTCTTAGCTAAAATAAGATTTCCAAAATGAACCTTTGGTCAGTTAAATTCAATTCAACTGAGTACATTTTAAAAAAATAACTGCGTCGTCTGCTTATCGAAGATCCTTAGCCAATGAGTTATCAGTGGTGTTTAACGTCCAACAGACATTTATACCTCATTTTTTCATTACTTAATTCCTCGTGGATTGGCTGGTCAATATTTTAGAACCCTGCTCCAAGATCTGCTTTCGGAAGAAGGGGGCCGGGCACCACCAATTGATGGCAGATTTACCTCATGCACAAGTTTGTCAGTCGGTGGGTGCATTTCGTCATTGTGTACTAGACTACTCCGGGTCTCTCGCCTTAAAGGCCCTCAGTGGTTGAGGATGTCCTATTTTATCAAAAGGATATATTGCAGTCTTCATCTGTTGTTCTTCCAAAACGTTTCACCTGGATGAATTAACGCTTCGCTAGTCGCCGGGGATGGCCTAGTGCAGTTGACAATGAGCATGGTACCAATTTCAAGGGATTCGCTTCATTTTCCCATTGATAAAGGATCAGGGTCCAATAGTAACTAAGACCAGAGGGGTCACATGGCACTTCATTCCACCTGCAGCACAACATTTTGAAGGTTAAAAGCGTAAAGTGCATTCTGACCTGGGTGGAGTTGGCAACAGTTTAAACTCGGATCGAATCTGTTGGAAATGCTCCTGCCTTTCGTGCGGTCGAGCCACAGTTTAAATCTCCCGCAACCAGTAAGGTTGAAGCGCCATAGCCCTCTCCAGCCTCCAGGGGCTCTCAAGAGGGAATGGGCTGGCCTTGTAAGGGGCGGTGGGACCCAAATGCATGGGTCCCTAGTATAAAAGGTCCTAAGTAAACTTCCCCAGTAAACTTTTGTGCAATCAAGTAGTCAAGTCTGGGACCTCAGAACAACTAGGTCTTTAGCTGGTTTTTCACTATTAACTTGTAATTTAACTTGCATCTTTAATCAATAAAAAGACTAAATGTTAAGATTACAGAGTTTCTAAGTTTATTTGCACATTAGCCTAATTCTGGATTAGAAATCCGAACTACGGGCCCTCATCATAAAGTAAGTGAACTATTCTAACATAATCTTGCCTCAATTCATGGCCATTTTGTGTGAGGTCAGACAGCCCTGATGACGTTCAGTATTTGATGCCCGTACATTTCTTGGTGTTCAAGAATATTCATGAGAATAAGCTAGCATCGCTGGCTGACCCATGTCAACTTACACTGGGAAATCGCTGGATGCGCCTTCAGGAATTGCGGGACCAATTTTGGGTGAAATGGTCCTAAATGGGTAACCACTACTCAGGACCCTGCAGTCAGAGATTTGGTGCTTCTTAAAGAATCAACGGAGGTGCTCCAGTGGCCTTTGGGGCACATTGTGGCAGTAGACTCCACAAGCTCATTGGCATAGTGACTGAAAACGGAGAAAGGGGTCTTATCGCAGAGCCATCAAGAATGTATGCCTCCTCCCGATTGCTCAGAGTTTAAGGGAATCCTTCAAGGGGGCTGGTATGTTGAGGAGAGCATGTGTGTGGATTGGCCTTTGGCTAAGTTATTTACTACAGTAATTAACAAGTGATGTTTAACCTTAATTGTTAATTGCCAGTGTGGGTCGGTCATGGTTGGTGGCTAGTTGGGTTCATTAATGACTGTGCTGGAATTTACATTGCTGGTTTAATTGGTGGTGGTGTGGGTCATAAACCTTGGTTAAAAAATATAAAAAGGATAATTCTTCTTCAGATGAAGGCAGTTGAGCTTTGAAGCTGTGGACGGTGGTCAATGCCTGGTCGTGAGTTTGTTAATTGTTCAGTTAATGCTATTGGACTTTCATATCTACTGCAATTTTGTAAAGAGTTTGCTAATACATGTATTTCAGTCTTACATACTTATGGACTTTCATATCTATTGGACTGTAATAAAGAGTGTGCTTCAACTTGAGATAATGCTTACCCATCAGTGGGATTAAGCGGTCCGTCGGAAATCCCTCTCTCTAGCCCGGGCGAATCGGTAGATTCCCCTGGCGAGGACTGGTCAGGAAGCTCTTCTGGCCTTCAACGTTGGGAGCGTCTAGGCTTGGCACCCTGTGCCGGGGCAGTCTCCATTCCATCAGGATCCTTTGGTGAGAATGGGGAATGGAGTGAGAGGCTGACCTGGATTTCGATGTTGTAGATGCTGGAGGTTGTTCCTTGGAACCCTAACATCTGAGATCTTACACTTTAAGCTCGATGCAGCAGTTGCAGATGGTTGATTTCTGTAGCTGTTGATTATCTGTACTGAGGTGTCATAAAAGTGCAGCCCTTTGGCTTAAGTAAGACAAAGGCTCAGTTGTTTGAAGTTAATAAAATATAATGGTTTAATTGCAGGTTTTACTGGGAGTTACAAAGCTCTGTACACGCTAAGGCTCGTGAGAAGTAAAGGTCTGACTTGCCATGGATGACAAGCCCTTATATACTGACCATCCAGCCCTAGCTTCTGGACCAATGAGGAAAAGAGAGGGGGACAGATCCAGAGGATCTTCCGCAGAGAGGCGAGAAACCGCTGCTGGATGTCAACAAGTGCCTCATTAGATAAGTAAAACCTAAGTGATTACAAAGATTCCCCTAGTACCATTCCCCCATGGACAATGGTACTTTGTGACATAATGTCTTTTCTTTGCAGCTGGGACCATTAGGAACCATAAAGGACCATTAGGGGAAGATCAAGAAGGTTGCTAATGATTTTATCGGCATCTAGCTCTGGGCTTCTTGGCAGTAATAAGGTGTCAAAGGTAATGTAATCTCCCTATTACCACCTTGGCCTCCTAATGTAATTTTAGCTGTGGAGCGCGTGCCGCCTCAGGATTTAATTTTTTTCTGGAACACTACTCAAAAAGAACAGACAATGACGCTAAATAGCTGATTTTGACAAAATATGGCAGCCACATTGAATTGGTTCAACCAAGGGAGAGTTATAAATCAGATGAGGATACTATTAAGCAGACGATCTAAAAGACGATTCTGTGCTGCACTGACTTTACTCTGAAAAATTTTCAGTGCAGTTTTGTGTTGCCCAAGTTTGCACTGTATTTCTATTTCCTGTGCCAAAGAAACAGAATCAGTGCAGTCAGTGCAGCCAATGCAAGTTATAGAAACAAATTTACCTGCTCAGTGGTATTAACTGCATGAGCAGGCCAAAGAAACAAACCTATTAAAATTTGTTTCGAAACTATTGGGACACCCTGTGTAATGTGAAAGTGAAATACTAAGCAAAAGCTCTGTAATTTTCACCACCTGATAACTACGGATAATGGGAATCGGGACACATTATGGACTTACAAACGATGACTTCTGAAAATCGCTTTCACTTTTAAAGTGAAAGCAGTTTTGCTTCTCATTTGTAGATTCTAATTAAAAAAGAACTTTTTTAAGGGGGTGTGTCGACCCTCGGCACTGTGCTGCCGCCATTCTTGGCCCTTATGGCCCCAGGCAATGAGCAGCCTCCGGAGCACATCAATAAGCCTATGATGCAAGTTATAGTAAATCTCATGCATGTAGTAACTTAACCATAGTGTTGTAAACCAGTTCATGCTCCAAATAAACAACTTGCATTTTAAGACAAGGACAGCATCTCAAATCATTGGGGAACACAGTCGTTTCCCAAACTGGTGACCCGGACGTGATCTGAACACCTGGCAACGTAGCAACCACCTCCAAGCTGTCCAAACAACAGGAACCAAAGCTATAAACAATCGTGAGTGCAAACATTTCATCTACCTGAGGTCCCACATGTGTTACCGGTTTATTTCCATCGCCCAACGTGATTTATTCGCTGTGCCTTTCCTGCAACATGTGCACAAACTGCTGAACAACCTTTCGCCTGCCATCAGCACTACATGTTGTTGTCGTTGTTGTTGTACTCGTCACCGTCGTTTTTTTGGCGTCATTCCTGTGTTGTTGCTATTATGATCCATGTCCACGCACCAAAATTAGGCCTGCAGACTCCATTTTTTAACAGTTGCCCGTAAGCAGCCAGCCGCCCACCTGTCAGCCATCAGCCGCGCCATTCGTTTTCCCGCCAAACCCCTTATTTTTGAACGTTTTCGTGTTTTCGAGTGCTATTTTTGTGCCATTTTTTCGTTTCACCCCACAAGTTCATCATTTTTCTGTTGTTGATCGCCTCTTCCATCTTTCTACTCGTTTTTGATTACTCTTGCTAATTTTTTTTCATTTTTTATTTGTTTTTTTGTGTTATTTTGTTTCTATTTTCCCCTTTACCACCCCTTACTTTATCTTATTTGCCACTTTACTCCTCGCGCATGCTTTAAATTTTTGCACATGTACTTAGCCCACCTCCCATGGCCACTCCACTCACCAAGCCCATCATGGATTTCAACAACTTGGTTGACGCCTCGCCACCCACAGCAATGCCGGATACCCTCCAACTCGCACGAGTAGCTTTCCAACCCCCTCCATTATGGCCGCAGAATGTCGGACTGTGGTTCGGACGTTTGGAAGCAGGTTTCCGGAAATCCGGTATCATCAGGGAAGAGGCCAAATTTGACGCCGCCATCTCCGTACTCGAGGACAGCGTGCTCGAGTGCATCGAGGACCTGGTCCAAAACCCTCCGGCTGAAAAAATTTACACGGCAATGAAAAGGCGCCTTCTCAAGCGATACGCCGTGACATACTCCGCCAGGCTGCACCATGTACCCAATAGCATATAGATCGGCGACTCCAAACCATTACCCTTATACACTGCCCTCTGCACTAAATTTGCCAACTTGGGGCTTGCAGATTCGGTCATCAGAGCCCGTTGGATCAGCCGCCTCCCGAACCCGATTCGTATGCACGCCAGAGCATCCTCGCGCTGGACATGGATGAAGTGCTGCAGGTTGCCGATGCGGTTTTTGAGGATTCCGGTGAGTCCATCGCAGCAGCACAGCTCACCCCGTCCCCCAGCGCACCATCAACAGTGGCGACCCAAAGCGCGCCGACAGCTACACCAGGAGTGGGGCAACCTGTAGAATCCGCCGCTTCCTTCACGGATCGAGCTATAGAGGCATTCACGCAGCAGATCTCGCTACTGCTCCCCGTCGTGCCACCCCCGCTCCCCGTTGCCCCACCCACGTTTTCCAACGCGCCAACGCCGTTCGCCTCAAGGTTGCCGTTCAGGGCCTCATCGTGCAGCAACATCACCGGGTCCTTGTCTGTTTTTACCACGAGCGTTTTGGCAATAGAGCGCGAAATTGTGAGACCTTTGCGCGTTTCTGACGTCGGAAAACTAAGGGGGCCACCACAACGACTCGATAGCTGTTGTAACGGCTAATCACCTCGCCTCTTTTTGACAGATAGAGCAACAGGCCGGTCCTTTCTTATCGACACTGGTGCCGATGTCTCTGTACTGCCACCCACAACGGTGGAAAAGCTCCACCCTCTTGGTCTCGTGTCCTCGGCTCCCTCTTCTCCAGTAAGTTTCCCAGCCTGCGCATAGTCAACCCAGGCATTACGCCTCCTGAGTCATGGCCCCGCACTCTCCTTCAAGAGTTCCCAGACTTCACCCAGTCGAACACTAAACGCCCTGTCCGACACCCGGTTACCCTCACGATTGCGACCACTGGACCGCCAGTCTTCGCCAAACCTTGCCTTCGGATGCTGTTCCAGCGGTTAAGTGCGTATGGGTTGGTGATCCACCGAGAAAAATGCGTCTTTGCCCAGCCATCTGTCAATTTCCTCGGGTATACCATTAATGCCTCTGGCCTTACCCCCCTGGCCAGCAAGGTGCAAGACATCGACAAAATCCCCGAACCCACCACCATCAACCAACTCCGCCAATTCCTCGGAATGATAGGGTTTTACAGACATTTCTTGCCTGATGCGGCTTATGTTCAGTCCAGCCTCCATGCCCTCTTACAGGGCTACAAATAAAAGATACTTAACCAGTTCCGTGGACCCCCAGGCTCGCTCCGCATTTGTAGAATGCAAACGCCTTCTGTGCAATGCCACAACCCTGGCACACCCACGCCCCGACGCGACACTGGCCCTGATGGTCGATGCCTCAAACTTTGCTATGGGAGCCGCACTTCACCAGCTAGTAGACAAACATTGCCAACCACTGGCTTTCTTCTCCAGAAAATTTAGCGAGACGCAGAGGATATACAGCACATTTGACCGAGAATTGCAAGCAATGTTCACTGCAGTACACCACTTCCGACATATGCTTGAGGCAAGGCAGTTTACTATATTCACGGACCATAAACCGCTCATCTCCGCACTTCTGAAGGTCGGCGAATCCTCGTCCCCTCACCAAGCCCGGCAGCTGGAGTTTATCTCCCAGTTCACAATGGATCTCCAGCATCTGGCTGGGGACAAGAACTCGGTTGCAGATGCCCTTTCCCGCATCGAAGCAACTAGCTTGTTCCCGGCACTTGACTACACCATCATTGCTATGGCACAAGCAACCGATGCCGAACTCCAGTCCTGGCTTGCACGTACGGACTCTGGCCTCCTTCTGCAACAAATCCACCTGCCAGGTTTCACTCCACATGTGTTATATTGTGACGACTCTTCGGATCGACCGCGACCTTGGGTCCCCCGGCTGTTTCTCCAAGCTATTTTCGACGCCCTACACAACTTCGCGCATTCTGGCCACCGTGCCACTGCAAAACTACTGTGCACGCGCTTCGTCTGGCCGTCCATCAGGAAAGACTATGCAACCTGGTCTCGGGCCTACCTGCCGTGCCAACGATCCAAGGTTACCCGGCACACAAATGCCCCGCTCGGTACCATTCTCCCGCCAAATGTGCGTTTTGAGCACGTACACATCGATCTAGTGGGCCCGCTAAATCCCAGCAACGGTAATGTGTACCTGCTTTCATGCATTGACCCCTTCACTCGCTGGCCAGAAGTTTTCCCCATCCCAGACAAGCTTGCAAGCACTGTAGCTTCTATGTTTTTCTCAGGATGGATCTCCCGCTACGGGGTTCCCTAGCACGTGACTACGGACCAAGGCTGGGAATTCGAACCCGACCTTTTCTCACACCTTGGCCGACTTACCGGTTTCCATCGGATCCGGACTTCTGCCTACCACCCACAGGCCAATGGCATGGTGGAGAGATTTCATTGTCACCTCAAGAGTGCAATATCATACTATACCATTTCCAATGGAGTCTATGGAGAATACTTACGAGGACATTCACGTAGTCTGTGTAACTTTAAATAAACCGAAACTTTTATACACAGTAGTTTACAATGTAATGTAGTAGAAACCATTGTTTTCTTTATATTTAAAGTTTACCTTACAAAAATAGCAACAAAAAAGGGTGAAAATTTCGCGGTAG
>JAQGCC010005142.1:0-11972 GCA_034698905.1 Xestoiulus laeticollis
TATCTTAAAACTAATCACACTACAATATTCTAGAGAACTTCCTGGAAATTTTGGTACCAAGATATTAACTGGATGACGAAAATTCGCGATTCTACAGCTGGATTATGAGGAGCCAAAAAAAACGTGACCACCTCTATCAAACGCTATAGCGCTCTGGTATAAAAGCAATCAACTGGTCGCCATGACACCCACGCACTCCTGCACAACAGGATGCGACACCTTAAGTGCCAAGGAGTCGGTCGTCAAGGGTGAACTTTGGGGTACCGCCAATGCGTTTATCCCTTCTTGCAGATGCTGCGTCAGCTTGAGAGCCTTATAGCTGAGAGGAAGTGCTACAAACATCGACAGCTGTAGATGAAAGCAGTAAAGCAAGAGATGAAATCTATGTAAAAGCACAAAGTTTGGGAGCTGGCAGAATTACCGCCAGGGTGGCAGGCAATATCTGCAAAGTATATTTTAAAGAAAAAATAAAATGCAGAGGGCCGTATCTACACCAATAAAGCCCGACTGGTGGTCCGAGGGTTTACCCAGATGTTTGGCAGTCTGAGGAAACCAATGCGCCCATATTCAAACATGAGATGGTCTGAATGCTTCTGGCCGTCTTAGCATTATAAGGGTTACACATTCTACATCTTGATGTCAAGTCTGCATGGAGCAACCACCTGGTTTAGTGGTGGCAGGCCAGGATTAAAAAGTGCTACGACCCAGGAAGAGCATGTACAGGCATAAGCAGTCGGCTTGAGCATGAAATCGCAAGCCAACCAGTGTGTTGGCCACGCTCGAATTAAAGCCTGGGGAGTCTTACCAGTGCCTCTTTTCTAAGCAAAAGAAGGATAAGAGTGTGACCTACATGCTCCTGTATGTTGACGATCTCTTTGGTAGCAGGCACTTATGAGGATATCACTGCACGAGTCGGGAAACAGCTCAGCAAGCAATTCACCACCAAAGATCTGGGCGGTGTGAGCCACTACCTTGGGATCCAGGTGGAGTGAGATGATGACTGATCTTTCCAACTCCACCAGAGAACAAAGATCATACAAATGCTGGAAAAGAATGGCTGCTTCAGCCAAAAACCTTAGCCACTTCACTGGAGACAGGGTTTCATAGTGAACATGATAGGAAGAGTCCACGCTTGCCAAATAACCCTGAGTTCCAGCAAGCCATTGGATTACTGTAAATTGCCATCATGTTGCCACAACTGTGGGGTACTTGTGCCGGAAGATGGAAGCTAGCCCACTGAGCGTGATTGATTGGCAGTGAAGCGTATCATGCGCTACCTGGCCACCATTATCGAGCTGAAGTTAAGACTGACTGCTGATTCATCCAGTTGACAAGAAATCAACTTGTGGGTATGTGTTTTTCCTTAAGAAGAATATCGTGACGTGGTCTAGCCGTAAACAGGCTACAGTGGCCTTACCCATTATTATGATATCCACATAAATTAAAGTAATTGTCATGGATATCCATAATAACTATCCATTGCCATTGATTTCCACAGTAATTTCATTCATTGACATGGATATCAATACTTAGAAATCCATAATAATTTCATCCATCTAAATGGATATCTAATATAACTTCAGCAATCATTATGGGTATCCATAAACTTTGCACTGCACAAATGGAGCGAGGAAATATGCAGTTTTTATCCATAAACATTTATGTTAATTAACTTACTGCTTTTGAATAAAAGAAATCCACTTATGGATATTCATACTGATGAAAATTCACTAGCAGACTACAATATGCATTAATTGATAATAATGTTTATATCAATTAATTAACCTAACAACAATAAAACTAGACTGGAATCTGAGTTACAAAATGAATCAACTGATTCTGTTGTTAGAATTAAAGAACAACTATTCAAACGCATTCTTGAATAGCATGCATGAAGCATGAGCATATGGATGTGCTTGTCACAAACATGGAGGTGCCATATTTCAACACATACTAATGGATACTCATAACTAAATCTCCATACTATGAATTTCCATATATGGATTTTTCCTCTGGGGCCCTGTATTATTTCTGTCTATCATGCTGGTAGGATGTTTCATCTACCATAAGAATGAATTAAGCATTAATTGAAATCAAAACATATTTGATGATTTCAACAGATAAAATTAAATTAATGATTTTCCTGATGCTTTTGTGGCCCACTGGGTATGAAAAATTTGACCACCAAGATATGTAATGTTATTGAGATTAAGATAGACAACACACGGCCCCCTCCTGCTAGACAATCATTCTTTCAGTAGATGCCATAGCTACTGTATTTCCTGGCCCAAGGCAATTCAGAATTGTAGATTTTTTATATACTAGGTTTTATATACTATTTTTTTCAGGCAATAGTAGGGCGGGTTTTTTAATTCCTTACTTGTGGATGTTATTGAGGCTGTCTCTTATGAAAAATGTGTAGCGCCTTCCAATGAGTGTTCCTATGTCACTATTTTTAAATTCTAAATGATTTTTATGATTTTTAATTTTTTTTATCATGTCTTGTATTTACCAGATCTTTTTCTGAGGAAGTGGATTAGTGTTGTATTTTAAACCCTCACTTTCCTTTTCCGTTTATGGAATAAAGCCATTATTGTAGGCAAGTATTGCTAAATATAACAAAATTCTGGTTTTAATAAACCAAACTCGCCTCTATTGTTGGAAATACTCCCGTGTACGTGGGACCGTCTACACGAGGCAGCCGGGTGTATACCAGCCATCACCATTCAACTGACCCTTAGGCATTGACGTTTTCATGCTGCATCCCCATCTAGGCGATTAGGGGAAATGCAGGAAAATGCGGGTGGCGCTCGTGCCCTCCGGGTCTGGAGGAAGCGAGCCCACACTCACACATCATCACTGCCATACCCGCGCCTAGTAATAATGGGAAAGCACGAGCCGCCCATATGGAAAATGAGTATGTTGACAATATATTAAAATATATTAGGTTATACTGTGAAAATATTTACAATATATTGTTACAAAACAACAAATATTATTAATATATTTTTTACTACATATATTTTCACAGAATATATTATTCATATATTTCTAATACACATTTTCTTAAATATATTTTTTTAATATTTTGTGCTAAGAATACACAAAAGCATTAATTACTTTCATTGATTACACTATTGCTTTTACAATAATTAAAAAACTTTTATTCTAAGTCAGTAAAACATTAAGAACATAATTTCCTTATTCGAGGTGGCGACGTTTCGGAAACAAAATTCCTTCCTCAGGCCATGCCAACTATACAAACACAAAACTATGCTAGCATTACAGAGTCTCAACAGTTAATATAAAACAAAATACAATATTATTAAAATTTCAAAAAGCCAACCTTAGCAACACAAATCATTCCATCAAATTGTCCATCTGTTTGTGCAATAAAAAATCCAATCATCTTCCATACATTGCCAAACATCAAAATTGTCTTTCATATCACCCTTCCTTTACAAACAATGCAAAGTGTGTTATACAAGGATACCAGAACAGCAAATAAAAAAAAATTTTCCAAGTTTAATACATAAGATTCATATCAAATGACGAAATCAAATTACAAGGTCAAAGTAACAATTCAATTTTTGGAAAACCAATTAGACGGCCAGAAAATTTTTATTATAGTAACTACAATCAATAATAATTGCGTGTTTAAACCTTTAAATTGTGCAATACATTCAAATCGTTGTTTATCATTAGTATTTTTAGTGGTATTTTGAGTAACCGCTTTTTTAACAAATTTAGGTAAAATAAGTTCAGGTATTGCGTTATTTGGTTCTTTTTTCTTTGTTTTTATAGCCATATGAAGGTTATTATTATGGAATTTTAGAGGTCGTTTCATACCTACAGTCATCAACAGTGGGACAAGGGGTTCAGAAATGGTGCCCAAATCCTTGGTTAAATTTATACACTGAGTTTCAGAAAAAAAGTTGGTTTTTGAAATTTTAACAACATTGTATTTTGTTTTATATTAACTGTTGAGACTCTGTAATGCAAGCATAGTTTTGTGTTTGTATAGTGGGCATGGCCTGAGTAAGGAATTATGTTTCCGAAACGTCGCCACCTCGAATAAGAAAATGATGTTCTTAATGTTGTACTGACTGAGAATAAAAGTTTTTTTAATTATTGTAATATACCAGTCATAATGATGAAGAGTATTGATTTATTGCTTTTACAATTTTGTTTGCATACATATAGAAGTTAGGTATTTATGTAAATTGTACAAATATTCTATTATTCTTTATTTTAGTTTATTTTTAATATTACAAAGTATATAAATTATCTACAACCAGCAAGTATAATGAAGATTTAAAAACTTGCACAATATGTTAAAATGTTTCAAAGATATAAACACACATTCTCAACTAATAACCTTCATGGAACATTACCCGTTCATAAAACAATAAATATTATATTTCTTGATTACAGTCATTATAGATTATTTAACTTAATTTGGGTTATTATCTAGTGGCTATCAACGTTATTTATTGATTTGAATACAAGCAAAAAACCATTTTCCAGGGTTATTTTTTTGGGCATAGTCCGGTTTCCAGCTAAAATAATGTCACTCACATTTTTATGCTCTTAGTAGGTGCAGCTGCTGTAGAACATAGCCTTGAGTATATCCCACCCTCCTATTCAACTATTAGCAACAACTTTGTAGGTCACATCATTAGCTAAGTCAGTAAGGTGCTAGGTTTCAGTGTGTAGGTTGTAGGTTAAAGATTCACTAGGGCTTTGGGCATGTACCTATACGTGGTGCTACAACAACACAAAGGTGGTGCTGTGATAAAAATGTGTTTTTTAATGTACGGCTATTGTGTTGTGACACAAAGGTGTGTAAATATTTTCAATATATTAAAAATATATTCATCACATATTTTCAACATATTCATCACCTATTTTCACTATATTATCCATATGTGGTATACGGCCAATTTTGCGATATTTCCAATATATGTAAAAAAATATATTATCAATATTTTTTTCCATACGAGCGTGTTCGTGCTCTGGGAGCACAGAGAAACCCAAACCGTGGCTACAGCCCTGGGGAATGAGAGACCGTATTCGTAATCAAACATTACGCCTCTCGGGAAGGGGCAGGGGCAGAAGCAGGAGTGTCGTTGCCTTTCTGATACCATTTTGAACTGGGTTCAGGGGTCTATGAACAGCTCTTATAAATTCCAAGTATGACGGGTTACATGTCTTTAGATTGCAGGCAGGGTCATTCATCGGATCTTTTCCACCTTTTGACCACCACGAGAAATCGTTAGCCATCACGCCGACCGGCGGCGCTGCCTAACCTTGAAAATACGGGGTTGCAAAACCTACAATTCGGTACGAATTGGTTGGGTTAGGCTGCGGGTTAGGCAGCACCGCAGGCCGGCGTGATGGCTATTGATTTCTCGTGGTGGTTAAAAAGGTGGAAAAGATCCCTTTTATCTTCATTACATAGCCCACAGAAGATGACCCAACAGTGTCCCATTAAAATATGGGTTTACCTTACTGCTGACTGACCAGAGTCAGTTAGCAGTTGACGGGCCAAGTGCCCATACTCTCCTGGTCTGAGATTTTACAGGTCGGAGAGTTCAGACTTTGTCTTGGTCCGCCATCTTGTTTTGGTACATACAATTCTTGGGACCAGGACAGCCACTACACCACCATCAACATGAATTTAGATTCTTCTTTAACTTCAAATTAAAGTAAGTTTTTAGTCAATTATGTTCTGGTTCATGCTCTGCTCTGGGGCTCCGACACCAAAAACAACTTTTTATCCCTCCAGGGATGGCGAAATAGGGTCAGGCCATCCTGCAAAATAATTTTGTAAACCAATGCATGAGATCCAATGTACTTAAAAACCTGTGCCAGTTTTGCCAGGTCTATTAGTTCTGTGCATTTGTTAGGGACAAGTAGTAAGCCCTGTCTGGCCGCTGTCTAACTTTCTCATAGTGAGTTTGGCTTCTTGTAAGGGCTTTTGCCAATTTTATTATCTTTTCTAATTAGAAACGGAGCTACGTGCTCCACTGGTTGAGTTGGACTCAGCTGTATGGTCAACTGTCCTATCTCTTCTGGCCATCAACATGGCCATCCACAATGGTGATTTTTATCTTAAATAATAATCTATTGAACACTAAACAACAACTTGAAGATGGAAAGCAATTTATGATTTCTTGAAAATCGCTTTCACTCCAAAAGAAACAGATGTCACATGACCATTATCTGTAGTCGGTCCGAGAATTACCATTCAGCTGAATTCTAAAAAGCTATTTTTCCACTATTGGCCCCCTAATAGAATATACAGTACAGCCCTATATAATCTGCCATGCAAAATTACCTCATCACCTCTAAAACTTCAAATGATTTTTAGAAATCCCACTTTAAGGACCCCTATTGATGATGATTTAATTTTCTTCCTTTAGGACCGCATGTGTTTAAGGGAGCACCAAAATAGAAATTTGCCTAAATGATATAAACATCCGTGGGAGTTTGCTAAGTGCAGTGGAAGCTGAGATTGCAGTGACCTTTTCCCAAAACCCCCATCCCAAAAAGAAGATGGCACCAGGGAAAATGTACCTTTCCAGGTATACAGGGTGAGCTGGCGGCTATCACCAATACCAACTACCTGGAAGAAAGAATGGCATACAGGAGTACCTGGATAACACCTGGAATAGGTAATTGGATCAAATGAGAAAAGGGAAAGTTGGACAAACCCATCAGCCCACTTCGGATGTTTCTGTAAACAACCAAAAAAGGCATGAGAAATGAGGCAGTTTAGTTGCTCCATCAGGTAGCAGGATGAGGATACCAAATCCAGCCATGAGTGGGAAGGCAGTAATTAGTAAAAAGTACACTAAATATTAGAGAATAGGAGTTTTGGAGGACAGCTTTGCCTTGAGGTAAAAGGATGTGCTCTGTGTGTTCTCCACCACGATATTTCGAGAATTTGGATCTGAGCACTTGGTTTGGAAGGATGTGTTCTTAGGGGACTACATCTTGGTGAGATTACTGTTTGGGATTTTGGGTTATTTATTGTGCTAGTTACCTTTTCAGGAGTGTTTACCTAATTAGATGTGTCAGGAGTGTTTGCTTTTATTAGATAAGTTGAAAGGAGTGATTTAGAATATTTTGAAAGGGCTGAATTGAATTCTTAGGGGATATTTTGGAAGGGTTTAAATTGAGTTCTAGTAACTTTAGCTAGGCCTATTGTAAGATGAAATTTGAATAAACGCCTTATTTCCTATACCATGGTGTCCTATCAGTAATTTAAGCCCGAATTAAGATATGGCAACCCGATACGGCTCCAGGAGGAAGCCAGTGCTACCTGCATCCCTAGTTAAGTTAGGTGATTAATATGTGGTAGAAGACAGCTCTTACCAGGTAAGTAGTTGTGGTAACACCTATTACCTCAATGGGCATCGCCTGGTGCTATTACTGATAATTCTGCATAAAGTTTTTTTTTTGCTTTTGATTTTTGGTTTATGTTATGCACTTGTTTTGCAAGGGTCTGTGAATCTTGACTACCATTTATCCGATAAGGATTGCTCAAAAATAGAAACAATTTTCGGAAGTAAGCTGGAGGCATATTCATTTGCAGAGCAACTTGGAATAAACAAATTCATCAACTTCTAAGGCATCTTCCAATTATGTCCCACACATACTAAGTCAGATTTTAAAATCTGGCATTGGTCGGACATCAGTACCACATGCTGATGATACATGTATACTACACCAGTTGTGTGGAATTTTGCATTATGGAGGAGTAAACGAAAATGCATGCCAATAAAAGAATCAAATGGTACTCTTATGTCTCTAAGCAATTAAGGCATTACCAGCTACCCTGTGAAACCACATGCTTGCATGCAGATTAATGCTCTGCCAGAGCCTAACTGGACTAGGGATGACTGGGGGCAAGTCCTTTTTGTGGATGAGTCCAGATTTGCTTTCCACTCACTAGATGGAATAGAAAGGGTATGAAGATCATTCATAGAAGTTACAGAGTGAAATACACTATGTAACTTTACTCCAATAGTTAGTTATGGAGTGGTTCCATTAAAAAAGCTCTGGGAGGCATTAATTTGCATGCAAGCAAGTAGTTTCACAGGGTATCTGGTGGTGCCCTAAGTGCTCAGAGGTTCATAACAGACATCTTAAAACATTATGTGGTACAATTTGATCCTTTTATAAGCATGAATTTTATTTTACTCCACCATAATGCAATACCCCACACAGCTGGTGTGGTATACATGTATCTTCAGGAGGTCGGTATTAGTGCCCTCTGCAAAAAAGGTGATCTGCAATTGAATATGCCTTTAAAACCTACTTCCAACACAGTCTCTATTCTTGAGCAATCTTTCTCTGATAAATGGTAGTCAATGGTTTCAATAAAGATGAAAAAGATGAAAAAAACCAAACCAAATGCAGAATTATCCTTAATAACACCAGGCGATGCCCAGTAAGGCAATTTCCACAAATACCTCACAAATACCTCAAGGAAGATAATTAATTAATCATTAAGGGGTCAATAAAATGGTATTTCTAAGTATTCTAGTATTTCCAATGATATTTCAGGAGCCAAATTTTATCAATCACGTCTATTTAGTCACATTCATTCCACCATATGAGAACCATAAATGCTAGGGCTAGAGAAGAATCACATACATTGGTTAAAGTGAAATTGATACACTTAATTATCACAACATTGTGTGCAGTTTATTTTCAAAGTTTAATTAGAAATATGAATTTCGATTGGAATTTTATGCTAACATGTGATTAATTACATATCAAAGCCCAGGATAAAACACCAACACAAAAAATAACTTGTACATTTCATTTTCTTTCCATTTTATGTGTATCAAGGAAAACTTTGTATTTTTGTTATGGGAGCCAAACATTGGAATGTTTCATAACTCCATGAACTTGGGAATGTATTTTTTTTTGTTTTCTGTGTTGATGTTTGTTTTTTGTTCTTTGATATGTAATTAATCACATATCCAGGGTGTTTTTGAAATTAAATGTACAAACTCAAACAGGTGTTAGAGTCGATCAAGGTAATCATTTTTCACCATAAAACCCAGGGGCTAAAGGTCACTATTAAAAAGTTACAAAACCAAATGTGTAGCTGGTACATGGAACATTTAATGGGTTACTTGAGTTGTGGCATCAAAATGAAAACATACACAAATCAAGACCTGGCTGATATGCATTTAATTTATGGGCTTGCACAATGTTCCACACAGTAGTGGAGCTCACACCAACCTGTTGCACTACATGCAGCTCTCAACTTGTGCCTGGCAGTGGCGTACCTAGAGAGGGGCGGTCCGCACCTAGCGGCACATTTTTTGAAGCAGCATTTTTTTGGTTTTTCTCTTGTTTAGCTGTAAAGATGACGGCGGCTAAGTAGACCAAGTGGCTAACTCCAAGAACCCGAGGACGTACATCCCCCCCCCGTTGGCAAACGTTTTAGGTACGCCACTGGTGCATGGATTCTCCTCCATTGCAACGAGGACAGCTTTTTCATCATCAGGTGTCCTTACATGTCTACCTCTGCCTGTGTGATGCATGTTTGATTGTACTGTACCACTTTCACAAAGTTGAAGGTGCACACACTGAAATGCCCTGGAATTTGGCAAATGTCTGTTTGCATAGCGTTCCCCATACAGTCTTTGCACCAATCTAGCATTGCCATCAGCAAGCCAATAAATGCTGCATGGGCATAAATGCATAAATGCCCAGCATATCAGCCAGGTCTTGATTTGTGTAAGCTTCCATTTTGATGCCACAACTCAAGTACCCCATTAAATGTTCCATGTACCAGTTACACAGTTGGCCGTGTAACGTTTTAATAGTGACCTTTGGACCCTAGGTTCATTGGTGAAACCTTGATCGACTTTAACACCAGTTTGAGTTTGTACCTGGAATTAAAAAACACCTTATATACATATAGTGACGGCTCCTCCATTGGAGCACATGAGCACGTGAACCCCCAAAGTAAAAGGAGAAAAAGGAATAAGTAAACTCAAATATTAAAATATTAAACATTAATTTTCAGCCAAAAATCCGGCCATAGTCAACAATCTAACCCTTAACAATTTAATTCCTACCTCCCCAGAACAAGACGTAAACCCCGGGCGAAACGGGCTGGGCATTATAGTCTCGTACATTTCCTGTTTGCTGGTTTTTGCAGATAGAGGCGGAGAGGTATGTGAGGGGAAAGGCCCTGCTCATAGCCATTCAGGTCGCACAGTATTTAGTGTGAGGGAGCTCTTCTTATTTACAGCTAGTTTTCCGGAAATTATGTACTGTGAACCCCCTGTGAAAACACCCACAAGCCGCCACTGACTGCATACCATGTTGTGATATATGTAATTGTATCAGTTTCACTTTAAGCCACTGCATATACAGGCAATTTGCAAGTGGACCAAAGAAAAAAATTGTATTTTTAAACTAAAATAAGTCTATAATTAATGTACTTCACATCTCTCGCTAAATAACTATAGGCTATTCGAATATTATACTGCCCAAGAACTTGATCACTTTAAAAGTCACACATGCCTCCTATCGGAATAACTTGTTAATTTTTCAAAAAAAAAACGTTGCCGATGGAGCACTTTAGTGTAAATTACTAAGTTGTAGGGCATGGCAAAATTAAACAATTAAAGATGTTTCATCTTTTTATGACGTACAGTGAGCAAAAAAAGTATTCGGCCAATATGTTTTTTTTTTTTTATTTACATGTTTATTTTTACATGTATTGGTACAAATATTTTTTGTAATATTACTGACAGCGTTTTAAATGATATTGTAAAAGAAAAAATAATGTTTGCAAACTCATAAAAAATAAATAAACAATAACCAAAATTTACAGGCAAAAAAAGTATTTGGCTACTCAATAGAAGTGTACATTGTACATCATAACGCAAAAAAGTAAACAATTAAAGTGTCAAAAGTTACTAAACCGTTTTGAAGTACATGTATGTAAACACATTTCAATAAAATAAAATAGTTATTGTGCAACATTTCAGAAGAATGGGTCGAAAATCATAAGAGTTAAGTGATGGATTGAAAGATCTAATTGTGTCATTATTCCAGCAAGGAATAAGCTTGCATCAGATTGGGAAAAGACTTAAATTCCCTTATTCTACTATTCAGTTGATTGTTAATAAGTTTAGAAGTAGTTTTACTGTTAATCTGAAGACCAAAGTCACTTTCAGAGAGAGATATAAGAACTCTTTGTTCAAACTGTCTCCAAAAATCCAAAATCAAGTGCTCTGGAACTGGCAAAACACCTTGCTTCAGCTCTAGGCAAGATTGTTACACCACAAACAGTATGAAATAGGCTCCATGAACAAGGTTACAAAGCTAAAAAACCAAGGAACAAGCCTTACATCAGTTAAATTAAACGAGAAAAAAGGTTGGAGATTGCTAAGGTAAATGCTAACAAATCAATGAAGTTTTTGGAGAAATGTGCTTTTTAGCGATGAATTGAAAGTCAATATATTTGGATTTGATGGAAAAAAAGCTGGTTTGGCGCAAGCCCAATACAGAACTCGACACGCAGAACACAAACTCAACAGTGAAACATGGTGGAGGACATGTCATGATTTGGGGAAGCATGAGTTCAGCTGGAGTTGGAGAACTTGCTGTAATTGATGGGATTTATGAATGCAGAGAAGTGTATCGACATACATCGACATACACTTATAAGGATCACGTTGGGGCAGAGCATTTTGATCCTTATATCCGGAGGTGCTGTATAGTATGTGTCAGAGGCTATGTTCAATGTATAACATAAGCTTTGTAATAAACTGTTTCTTATTTGTTGAATATCCATGAAAAGACATACATAAAACGACTAATGAAACAAAAAATGTATTCAGAATGCATTATGGAATTGTATTTTGGTAACCATTAGAGACAATTAAGCCACTTATCGATATACATGTACACACAATTTCATCCGTGGTCAA
>JAQGCC010005143.1:0-11969 GCA_034698905.1 Xestoiulus laeticollis
ATTAATGTGCAAATTTTATAATTCTAGAAATTAAATTCGATGCCCTGTTTGAGGCTAGCCAAACGCGCGTTTCCAGCCTAGTGTGGCCTGGGCTATTTTAATACAGGAGTTGTTCAATGGAGATCAACTTGAAATATTTTTCAGGAATTTTCCGACAAATTCAAAAGGTCGAAGAACCTTGACGAAGTGGATAAACAAACTAATAACCCATCATAAACCGCTTTTTCAATTATGAAATCAATTAATCGCCATCTGGTGTCGTTGTGGAGCTAAATACATGACGGGTTTGCTATTTTGATAAGCCTAATTGAAAATACTGCATTAACAGGGGCGTAGCAGAAATGAAAAGCAACACGCCTATGGAATACTCCAGACCTTAATGATTTTGGAAACCACACCATTCATCAATGCCCTAACAGCAAAGATGCTCAAAATCACAACTTTGTCCTTGAATGAACTAACTTACTTGCTTATTAAGAAACAGTTTACGGATAAAATCTATTTGCAGAATGCAACCTGAGAAAACTTTATTCATTGAAAACTTTCGTCTAGAAAACTAGCAAAAGCTTCCATCGAGGTTGTTTAGTAAATTGAAAGCTTTCATCGGAGTTATCGATGTGAAAATACGAAAAGATCCAATATTACTACTTTATCTCGATTGAATCTTCATTATTTCAAAACAATAACAGTAGAAACATAATTGAAGAGACATGATAGCTTTATTTATTAAACGCAAGTTAAGTATTTGAAAAGTAGCATGGGTATATAAATTTCACATCAAGCACATAATCGGTAGGTATTGTCACACATTTGTAGTCAAATTATTTCTGGAATTAGACTTAATATTTTGAAATTAAATTTCAAATAAAAATTGTCATTTATAACGAAGAAGCTTATTTTGTATATAACAACAGCAGTAGTATTTCTCGAAATATAAATGTAGCATAACCAGTAACATCTGCATGCATATAAATAAGATTTGCATTTTACATTTTAATTACCGAATTAACACAATAGATTAAAAATGCGATTCAATATTTTTAATAAACTATAATATTTGGCCTGTAAAGTTTAAAAATAAAAATAATGTGTTTTATTATAACTGACAATATGTATTTCAAATAATTAACAATTTTTATAGTTTACATAATTTAAAAACTAAGTTACAAGTAGGCTACATTTTGCTCTGATCTCCATGCATTCGGCATAGACATGCTAAAAAACAACACAATAGAAATACAATTTACTGTAAACGGAAAATGTTTTTCTCCATTGCAATTGAGAATTTTTTTCTCTAATACTCCTTCAATCCGTTTGTTGAAATAGACCCAAAAAACGTTTATTTCACAGTCTTATTCAAATCAGTTTCAGGATTGTCCAATAACTTGTAGATTTTCCACATGTATATGTAATACGTACCGATTCTCACATAAAGCTACACGCGTTTTAATTTGGTGGTCGACTTCAGACTAGTTGTTCAAATGCAAATTCAATTTGAAAATGTCAATAGGAAATCAGTGAAAGTTACCCGCGACTTTCAATAGTGTATCACTATTTCTTCCCAGTGCAAAGCCCATTATAATGTGAAGGAACGTTGCACTTCCGGCGATCACGTTATTTTGCATCGTTCAACACTTCATCGTATTTTTACAAAAATTGCCTAGCTACGAATGAGAAAATCCAACGTCAAACTTCCGGCACATGCGCATTTCTAATTTACAACATTGCCTTGAGCACACCATATTCCTCGATACAAGATGCCATGCATCAAAGACTGCAGATTTCACTATGGGCATAAATCTAAAGTATGGGATGATGCAGTATTGCGCCCTATGTGTATATAGGAAGGCATAACAATGGTTTGCTCTCCATTGGGATATACTGTTAGGCTAACCGGCCGTAAGAGGTATGACCATACCATGGAGTAAATAAGTCCAGGGGATCTCTTGTGCAAGCAATCAGAAGTGAAGCACTGAATGAAGCCAGCAATTAAGTCTCCAGGACATCGTCAATAGCGCGAAGAATTATTGTTGCCGTAATAGACTTTTGTTTACTTCCTCGGTTGAGCACTACATAACGGAAAACTCATAAGCCCCAGTATACAACGAAAGCGACTTAGACGAGTCCAAGGCCTATTTAGCCTACAGTCAACGCTCTGAAACATGATAGGAAGATGATGACCGAACGCAACTAGGTTGCAGTCATTGGAAATAGGATTTCTTGCTAGATGAAATTATTATTAGAGGGGAAATCTGAAATGGTGGTGCAAGCTGCAAAGGCATGCCAATTTGTAGTGCTTGCACTACAGGCAAGCATTTAGTGAGAAAAGCCTTTAATCCATGTTGCACCATAAAGGGGCATGATCTCATCTGTAAATGTTTAATGTTGGGCAACAACTATATACTATTTGTAAAAATTGGAAAAGATGCATCACTGTGTACCATCAGCTAATTATTCGGCTTCAGTAAATGTCATTTCAAATGTCATCACACGTGTGCACAATGATATCTTGCAAATGCCACCAAATATCAACTCTGGAAAATTTAACGTCAAATTTGGTTAATGCGAATTGATTATACATGTATTCATATCGCTTTTCTTGACAGGATTCGCACGAGTACTGGTACGGAGAATAATTTATATATATTAAACTACTTTATACATGGAGTGTGACTTCAAGTGCATGTACATAATTTAACTTTTATATAAGTCGCAGGCTTACATTCTTAATAGAGTAAAGAGTCAACTATTGTTGTTTCTCTTTTATTAACGAGGAATATGACACATTGAGGAGCATAGCATTGCCATTTATATTTCAGCACATCCTTTTTCTCAGAATTTTAATAATAAATAAACAAGTTTTGAGGATTGTATATATCAAGCTCGTTTTAGCAATGTATAATGTTGGTGAAATCTTTAAAAGTAAATAATGCATTTGCATGGATGAACTAAGAACACAGACTACCACTTCACCAAATTATTATACATCACTTTTGCATGTTAATTTGTGTGTGTTTACTGTTAAGTAAAATTTATAAGTGCCTCATCGAATGAACTACGACTCTCGTTTGCATATTTTAATGTCTAAGGGCCAATTCACACAGAGCGATATGTCGTGGAGACACTATAATAAATTTTTCTGAGGGATATAGCAATACTTATAGACTTTAAAAACAAATCGCATGTTCTTTTCTCGTGTGGAAAAATTCTTTTTAAATTACAGATACTCTGTTTGAGGTTACATTGCCGTAGTGGCACAGGGTTCCATTTTAATAATTATTTTCCCTCGAGATGAAATTTTCGGTTTTTATCAGAATTTTTAGCTCTTGTGAAAATTAAAAATAAATTGCAACTCTGCCTGAGGCGACCTGTTTGAGGCCTGTCAAGGCGACAGGCCTCGCAGAGGGTTCCTTTTTCAAGTGAATTTTCCAACGAGATTATATATATACATAAAACATTGCAATTTGTTTTAAGCCCCAAGCCAGGCTGGAATATGTTAATGCGCGTTCGGCTTGCCTCGAAAAGGTCATCTAATTTAATTTAAATTCTAGAATTGTAAAATTTGCACATTAATATCTCGTGCGAATATTTTTTTATAATTGAAAGCCTTGTTTGAGGCTAGCCAAATGCGCGCGTTAACAGCCTAGTGTGGTCTGGGGCTAAAAGCCTATCGAATCGCAATCTCGCATGAAAAATGTATTAAAATTAGAAACGTGGTTTGAGGTTACATATCGCTGCTACCAAATATCACATGGAGCGATTTCAGTCGCAGCGACAAGGTTGGCTTAGTGGTATATGCTTAGCTCCTTGATTTCGGGAGACCCGGATTCGAACCCCGGTCGGCTATCCTGCATGGTTGTGGTTTTTCGTGGTTTCCCACAACCTCCCTTAATCGCCTACATATAATAGGCACGCAAAGGCGAATGCCGAGATAGTTCCCCAAAAAGCGGTCACTACCGTATACTCTTCCTATCAAAAATTCTGGCACTTTGCCCCCTGCCACATGGCGTACGTACTACATGCGGACTGCAGGGTAAGGAATTGAATTGAAGCAACACGCCTCAAACAAGGGTATCCAATTTTAATAGATTTTCCCAGGAGATAACACCTGATTCACACCAACGTTGATGTAGATCAACTTATGTGGATCAAGAAAACTATTGCGTGTTAATTCACACCATAGAACTCAATTAAACTAGCATATAGGGCCCTGTATAGGTCATGTGACAAGTTTAAATGAGTTCTGCGGTGTGAATTAACACGCAAAAGTTTTCTTGATCCACATCAGTTGATCAACTTCAACGTTGGTGTAAAGAAGGTGTAACAATTCGATTGTTTTTTTTAAATAAATCACATATTCAAATCCCGAGGGAAAATTCTATTAAAACTAGATACCCTGTTTGAGGCATGTCGCCGCGACCGCAATCGCTCCGGGTCGGCTGTATGAAAACTTTCATTTTTTTCCGCTTTGAAATGTGTGCATAGTACCTATAACAGATGTCCATATTTCTTGTAGCATAACCGTAACGTAATCCAGAAATGTACGTTGAAATAATACCAAATTGCGACTATTGGTAGTTAAGCCATGTTGACAGCCCTTAAAACAGCATGCTTTTCCTGTATTGCAAATACGCACCCTGTAAGCATGCACAAGATGCCGGTTGTAAATTTTGGAACTTCGGGCACGTACAGCAAACTGGATCAACCTCGGCTTTCGAGGCTTCTTCGGCCTCATATTTCTTGTCAGAAAGCCTGGGATTTCCAGCCCGAATGCATCAAAAAAAAAAATCTGGCCATTTTTATTCTTGCCCTTTCCACATATTCGTCTTTGCCAATCTCATCTCTTCTCTTGCTTTTTCCCTCTACTCTTCTTTTTTGAATACCACACTCTTGGCAACATTCGCTAAGGGAGAAGGCCAAGGCGATCAATTGACCGAAACTCCCATCTGTTAGTTTGGGCAGTTTATTTGAAAGACCCTAAGGGTCTTACACCATGTGTTTCTTACAGTAGCAACCAGAAAAAAAAATTGAGCTTAATTCGCCTTTTGCAAAAGATCGCAGAACCAAAACGAAAAAAAATGCACGATGCTAGATTATTGACTCTTTACCTTTTTTCTATGCAATGTCTGAAAAAAAAAATGTCTGATGCTAATCCTGTTAATGACAAACCCGAGTAATCGATCTCCCGTTTCAGCATTGAAACTCCATAAACGTATCGAAATACATTGGATTTTTATACAATGAGGTCTATAGTGCATTATTTCGCTAGTTCGCCTTCCTTAAAACTCCATGCACACTCAACAAATAATCAATAGGGTTAAGTTGGAGAAAGAAAAAAAAATCGGATAACGAAAACGTGCATGCTTCGGGTTCCTAATGCTACTAATTGCAAATTAATTAGATGGCGCATCGCTCTATGCAGACGTCTTTAAGAATTGCTGGATGAAATTATGAACGAAACGGTTTTGAAAAGTACATTGGCACTATACGCGAAGAGGGTTAATAAAATGTGCTCGATCATTACTACTGTAAAAAGCAGTAGGCAATAATTAGGTAATTCGGTTGAATAGGGCCATTAGGTGGTCTACTTTATAATCTGCTAAAGAGCAAGATGGATTTCCAGCTGCCATTTTCCTGCCAGGTGCCGCTATGCTTTTTACGCTAGATTGATGTTTGAGCATGGTTCGGATGAGAATTTCATATAGAAAACACAATCGGCGTCACCTGTAATCCCTAATTAAAGGTGAATTAAATGTTACAAATTTCTGCAAGCAAAATATGGTCCATGATATTTGGTTATTCAAACAGTGAATATGGCAAAAACGTTCAATCAATTCATATTTCCTATTGTATTTTTTAAACGAATAACGCCAAATACTTAAAAAATAAACGCAAAATTATCGTGTTTATAATCAATCATGCCGATGGTTGCTCAGTGTGCATGACAATTTTAAACCTAATTTAGTGTGAAATGAGTTGTCGGATTGGCCCAACAAATAAACGAAAAAATATATAATGTTTAAGCAGTACAAAAACACTGTGCCACCTCAATTTTTTTTATTTTAAATATTATAGTTATAAGATTAGTTATTTCTGATAATATGGTTAAATATAGGAAGCCATTTGTGTTCTATCTACTCATGCTATGGAATTTATCCAGCTACGACAATTTTTTCACAAAACCCACATTTTAACTTTTTATTAGCCGTAACCCTTAGGTCAAAATGTCAAATTAAGAAAAAAAAGAATGGTCTGTTTGCATAAAATAAACTGTTCTCGTCTTTATTGGTAATTATTTAAAGTTGTAACAAGGTTTTTAAGAACAAAGGAAAACGCATTAAGCTACGCTGCATCTGGAATTTCTCTCTGATCTTGAAAAAAAACATTGTAACAACTTTAAATAATTGCCAATAAAGTCGAAAAAAGTTCATTTCCTTCAAACAGACCATTCTGTTCCTTTTTTTAATTTCATGTTTTCTATTGTAGTTATAGTACAGAGTAGGATGGTCTAATAAATGCATTTTAACGGAGTTTATGTATTGATATTCCATATGTTCATAAAGTGAACCCAAGTTTCAAAACAATACCCAACACTACCTAAAGCTTCGATTTTTATAAACAATGTGTCCAATACAGAAGTATTTTTCAGGTTATTCCCCTTCCCCTTTAACATAGCAATCACTGCTAACATGAGCAAGTGCCGTGCTTGATTGCCCTCTTTAAGGGGTTCACTTTTTTGCAGTCCCACTCCCGAAGCTGTGTATTATTAGAGACAGATTTCCATAATATATTCAATCAGTTTAATAAAAAACGCCGGCCATTTCTGATGTTACGAGTAATGGAAAAGCAAAAAATCCCAAATCAGCGCAGCATGCTTGGTGTTCCTAATCATTTAACCACCTGGTGCATTATGGCGTCTACGTGAGTTGAGCTCAAATAGCTCCATTTCGTATTACGAGTGTGAGCCGAACAAAAATACATTTTTAAGGTTTCGATATCCGAGACCGATTTCTATTCAAATAAGCCAATCAAAAGACAGCTTGGCTAAAAATATGCGGATATGTTTTTCTTTTTCTAAGTAAATTTCTATATTTTTTTGAGAATCTCTGCAAGGAGTTATATTACGTTGTCGCGTGTGCAAAAAAGTTTTGTATTCAAATGAGTTTGATGATTGCTTTTTTTGAATTATGCTGAAGATAACCGATGTTATACATGTATTTATCTTTTTCTTGTTAAGCTTAAGTCTTGTTCTAGCAATCAATAGCATGAAAGTACTCAGGTTTTGAAAGGGCTATGCCATGCAAATATCTATATAGAACAAACCTTTTTTTCCAGTAAACATAATATGAGATATACCCAATAGCAAAAAACTCAGTTTGTAATTAAAATTTGTTTTTTTCCTTCCGTTTCCAAGGGCTTTTGGATGTGCATTTATAACAGAACTGCAGTTATTAAAGTGCATTGGATAACAATCAGGTATATTTTATGCAATGTTGAAAAATGGAAATGCTTCAAGAAAAGCAATATGCACTATTATAAAAAAATCATGGCATGCAAGTTTGCAAAGATGACCGACATGACTGTTAAATCCAGAAAATATCTTTTACATGACCTTTTTCTTGTTCCATGCATCAACTTAAAAGTCTACAGTAGCTTTGGAATATATACATTTCTATACAAATGGCAATTTATTCAAAAGTTCAAGATTTGGTGGCTAGTGTTAGGAGGGAAGTAACCGACTTTTATCAACTCTGCTTCCTTCTTGCCAAATAAGAGGTATAAACATAATAATCAAATTTCGTTTTTTTTTGCTCTAAATCCGAATGAATTCGACTGAAATATCGTCGTACGCATGATGTAGTATGCGATTTACATTTTTCTGAAAAGCTAGAAATCCATCTAAAAAAGCATATACCTTTTTTTTTGTCGAAACCATATACCATTTCTTCCTCCAATTACGGTTTGCGGATTAACATAAGAGTTTTACCACGAGGGACTTGAAAACCTGATATTTTTCATTGGCACTCACATGGGTGTGCAATGGAAATTCCTTTGAAGTGAAATAGCATTTGCGACGCATTCTCAGAGGTTTGCTTTCAAAAAGAACGAAAATTATATGCAATGGTATGGTAACGAAATACGCGCTCTATTTTATCAAATAAAAAGGGGTTTTTCCTCGCTTTAAAACCTACTGAGGATTGATAGATTTTCTGCGTGCAGCTCAATATCATCTTCAGCCGTGACATGCCTAAGAGAAGGTAATTTATTACCATTAAATTCATGTGCTGAAAAGGAGCTTGGGGGAGGGAGGATAGAAAACTGGGGACCAAAAAACACTGAAATCCTATGAAACAGTCGACAATGGCGTAGCGCGTGCGTGTCATGTGTGTGACGATTGGTAATTTCATAAAGTTTCGAAAGTTAAACCATTTGTATTCAAACTGGTGAAATATGTCGAAAGCAGTAAATAAAAAGTGCGGAGTCATACATAAGCCAGTGGCAGTTTTGGAGAAAATTGTGATTTATGGTCTATGGAATCGTGTTTCTTAGGCGCGATAAAATATATTAGATATTACGAAAAGTGAACATCGTATAGGGCAAAAATGACTATGCGATATTGCCCTGAATCTTCCATTGCCCAAAACCCATATCTGACCGATCGACCAATCAGATGCTCGAAATTTCAATTAACGTTCGTGAAATATAATAATCAGCTATTTTTAAAATATACTAGCTGATAATAAAGTTGTCTATTTGTAGACAAGTTGTCTATGAGGTGGTGTATTAAAATGGCAAAAAAACATTTTGCATGTCATGAACTATAAATAAGGCATATGAGTTATGCTATACAAGCATGACTATATAGGAATAATTCAACAACAAGGGAATATCAATACAATATATAAGGATTCCCACAAGGATTTTCACTATCGTTCAAGTTCGCTTTTAAATAAATAATCATGCGTGCATGATAGTAATCATTCATGATTTTTATTGTGATATTTGCATGGTTAACACTGAAACAAGTTACTCAAATGTTATGTACATGTATACTTGTACAGGAGCAAAGCATTCAGTATCATTTTTTATATTGGTGAGTATTTATCGTACATATATACCAATCGAATAAAATGAAATTTTATAATGTTTGCTGTATTTTTGCATATATAATTAAATCGATCCTTTAAGGGAGATCCCCTATGCACTGCAAGAAACTATCAGAAAATGTGAGGCACGAACACTTGGGGAATTTCCCAAACGCCCGGGTTTATTCAAGACCGGGGTTCATCATCAATTACATTCGTGAACGACCCGAGGTTTATTCGAGGCCGGAGTTTAATCGAGTATTTACGATAATGACACAACCAACTGGTATTCCAGTGATGTCAATAGTTCATTTATATTTTTACCATGCACATGTCTTTAACATACATGTATCTCATAAATTCCTGAATTTTTGAGAAATTTTTAATAAATTTGATGCAATATTAGTCATATAGCAATTGAAAACTTTAGGAATCTTTTAAGGAATTTCAAGAAATGTAGTTGCAAAAATAAATAAAACTGCACAATCAACCCTGATATGTCATTTATATTAAATACAGTAAAGAACTTTAAATATGTTATCCTATAAGCTTATTAAGAAAATGCCTAGGATATGCCTAAGTTTCACCATGGGTACAAAGCATTGCGCCAACCCTAGCTGTTTCAATGTATTCCCACAATATGCCATAGAACTTGCAATTTATTCAATCCATCTAAAATCAAGGGATTACCGAAACAATCTTTGTCAGACTTTGCCTTCTTGGAAATTTCCCTTTATTAAATTTCAGAATAAGTGTTTGCGTGTTCACTAATAACGAGTTCATTAAATATTAATAAGCTTACATCGTATTTGAAATTGCAATGATTACGGAAGATGTTATATTGCTTCCTTCAAAATTAAAATGAAATTATTAAGGGATGCATGTATAAATATAACAGCAAGCGTAATATTCTCCAAGTATAAGTTGTACGTCACCAGAAATCAATTGCCATCATCTCGAAAAATCAATTTTGGCCCAGACGTATTGTTTTAATATTCATTGACTTGACCACGCATGTTAACCCGGCTTAGTAGTCATGGCAACCTTACAAAGTTTTCAAAGGATAGTTATAGCTAAGCTTATACAGAACTTTTCATTCCAGATCATATTTTAATCATACAACAAGGGCTGAGCAGGTCATCCCAGCAACAAGAGGCAACTCCGGTGCAATATTAATACTCTATAGTTGTCAAACAAAGAAATGCACATTAATGTACTTTCCAGGACTATAGGATTTGATGAAGTTTTTGATCGCAAACATTAGATCGAAAAGCTATACATGTCACGTATGTGGCATATTTAACGTTTCCATGGACATGCCTATCCTTATATTGGCCATATTTATCCTTTGAATTAGGGCCAATATATATATACTTGCATATCCATGCATGGCCCGTATACACTATATTTATTCTTTCAATGACATTATCGTGTATAACTATAACTACCCATGTAACAATATGTATTCTCAAGGAGGGGAAACTTAGCCAGGATAAGATTTTTTTTGCTTAGTTGACGGAGGCTTGAGTGGGCTGCCCGAGCTTGTAGTATTCTGACGTTACCGATTATGTTGCAATAGCGCTACATCTAATAGCTTTAATATAGTTGCATACCAGAATAAACATGTTTTTTCTAAATTATTTTATTATTTAATTTTGGAAACTGTTAGGAAGAAATGGAAAATACGAGAACCTAGCATAAATATTTTATTATTTGTTTAAATTTTTTGTATATAGTATACATGTACATTATATTCCATTTCATGGAAATTTGTCTGTAAAGTTTACCAGACCCCTCCACAATTATAAACTTTTCAGACATATTTCCATGAAATGGAATATACATGTACATATACAAAAAAATAAACAAATAATAGAATATTTATGCTTGGTCCTCGTACATTCCATTTGTTTATAACAGTTTCCAAAATTTAATTTTAAAAAAATGTAGAAAAAAAGGCTTATTTTGGTATGCAACCCTCTTAATTTCTAATGTAATATGATGGGTATACATAAACATTGGTATTTTTGGCTATACATGTGTTTATAGGGTCTACATGTGTCAAATTTCTGATCTAGCCATATAAAGATTTAAATGCCTATACATGCCATATTTTTCATTTTTTACACCCGGGAAGCGCTTTAAGAGTGTTGCATACCAGAATAAGCCTTAATTTCTTTCCAAATTATTTTTTAATTTAATTTTGTAAACTGTTAGAAACAAATGGAATGCACGAGAACCTAGCATAAATATTCTATTATTTGTTTACATTTTTGTTAATTTAAATGTATATTCCATTTCATGAAAATATGTCCGTATTATAAAGTTTTCCAGACCCTCTACAATTATAAACTTTACAGAAATATTTCTATGAAATGGACTATACAAATATAAACAAAAAATTTAAAGCAAATAATTGAATATTTATGCTAGGTCCTCGTACATTCCATTTGTTCCTACCAGTTTCCAAAATTAAATAAAAAAATAATTAAAAAAAGGCTTATTCTGACAATCCTCTTAAAACATAATTCCTCTACATGGCATCATTTACCGCTTCAATTTCGCATTCGCTTCAAACTCAGTTCCATTAAAAAAATGTGATGCCAGATTGGTGTCAACCATTCCGACCTATACATGTAGTTGGTTTTATGTAGTTTTCGGTATTGGCGACGCAAAGATTACGCGCGCGCCCCCTGGCGGCGGACCGCCGAAGCTTTCGAAATCAGACACTTGCACCCGCTAGGCCGTATGCTTACAAGATTCTGGTGATATATTTGAACTTATGTTGGTGTTTATTTTATTATTTTAGTTTTATTTTCGGTAAGTAAACCTTATTTAACTTACTTAGCATGCTATAGGTTGGAATAATTGCAGCCAGATTGG
>JAQGCC010005144.1:0-11967 GCA_034698905.1 Xestoiulus laeticollis
TATACTAGGTCATGTGACCAGTTTAACTGAGTTCTGCGATGTGAATTAACACGCAAAAGTTTTCTTGATCCACATCAACGTTGGTGTGAATCAGGTGTTACAGATTATTCATTCTATTTTGATACAATGATGAAATTATCCCCGATGCGTTTCTGTTTAAGAAAAAATATATAAATAATAAAATAATTCATGTTTTTGACACAAACTTACTTCACACATCTTTGATTGTTTCCCCACTTTTTTTGATATACGTTTTGAAGGCTTTTCTGGAAACACAAACGTCTGTTTGCCAGCTAAAAAATAAACCTAAGCTTAAGATTTCCTATCTTTAAGCTTTATTTTCGACAGGCAAGATGACAGACGAAATCTCGATTGCAACATTGGGCAAGAAGATGACGCCATTTGATCGCAAAATTGCTTCTTACCAACCGTGAAACCCTCCTATATGAGCGTCATTATGATGTTGAAGTGAGACAATGATCTAATTGACAAAAAAAAAGATGATCCCCCTTGCCAAAAATCAATTCAGCCGTGAAAATCCATAATGTCCCTCGCACTCTCTATATGGGTCTCTTTTCTATGTTTTATGGAAGTTTTAATGTGCACAAACATCGAGCTGTCATCACTGTTTTCCGCTTGTTTGCAACCACCAGATATCACTCAATTCAAACGGATTTCAAATTGTCCCATTGTTATAAGCATCCATGGAGACGACCAAGATTTTAATTTAATGCCCCTAGAAGTGTTTGTTGTGATAGAACCCACTTTTTTCATTTTTTTCTTGGTTTCTAACACGAAAGTGAGATATGTGCTTTTATAAATACATTTCCCCTTCACATGAGAATTTGCATTTTTGTTTAATGAAATCGCTTTACCGATGTTTAATTTGAATGCTGAAGATCATATTTAAATGTAATTAAAGGGATAACGAGTTTTGAGGTTTTACGCCCTCTAATGTTTATTTATACTTGATTGCACACAAGGGAAATGAGCAGTGTTAAATTGGTATATTGCATTACCCTCTATGTTTTAATTGAAATTAAGCAGCTCATTATACCAATTAATAGCTGATTTGTGCAAGATGAATCTTGCACACCGTGTTATGTGAGCTGAGATACTGCATGGGTATCACCATGACAACAAATGCACTTTGGTATGGTGGATTTGTGTATGTATTGTGCACGATAAAGATGTACTTGTTGTAATTACAATGCAAGAGTCTTTTTGTCGTACACTGCATGTATAGGTCTATATCTTAATTTATTTCCTTAATTATATCAAATTTCAAGAGAGTGTACATATAAAAAATGCCAACGTCTCAGATTCGATTAACGCTCACGTTTCCTCATCTATTTATTTTTTAATTAAATAAATGCGGAAGCATATACGAGGATACACCCTATTCTGTTTTTAAACAATGGATACGTTTCTAAAATGCACGTGAACATACTTCGTAGATATGTATACAATGCATAATATTCTCATCTGAAAACATTAAAAAAATTGTATTTGTTATAAAATTTTTTAAATAAGCTTATATTTTTTGCATATTGGAGAATGATTTATAATGTACCATGCAACATGTGGACAAATTGTAACTATCTTAAGCGTTTCCATAGAGAAAAACTATGAAAATTATGAGATTATGAAACATGCTAATGAGACTGGTGAGGCTATGTGAGACAAGCAATTTAGTCCAAATGATACCCCAATATCAAATGGATTTTATTGTATATACATGTAAGACTATATACATGTATAATAATTGTCCCGTATAAGATTTTGAGTATATAATGAGATGCCAAAATATGTAATACTAATCTTCATACCAATAAAGAATACATTTCATTTTTATGTTACAAATACTGAATTTTAGACGAAATGTGATATTTAATTAGAAATTTTAACTACAAGCTAAGGGAAATTCCCGGTTTTGAACCATTTTGACCTGCCTGGTCCGTGTTATCCCACGTATCAAGTAAAGTGTATGTATGTATAGTACGTGCATAACTGCAATAGAACCTGTTTAAAACAATGCTTTTGGGACCAATGAAAAATATGTTTTTGAACAGGATATGCTTTCAAATAGCCTAGGTTATTTTATATTTGTGTCCCAAGTCGGGTCGTCCCATTTTGTGCTTTTAGAGAAGAAATTCTTTTACACAGGGTGCTTTTAAACATGTTCTATTGTATAGGACCATTTAGAATTCAGGGTACCTTATATCATGTAGGAATAATTTGTCCATCAATAAACAATAAAATACTGAAGTTATAATTAAGCACATGATATTTTGTTTTTCACTGTTGGGAACAGCAGTCAGATTATTTGACTATATTTCATGTCCTACGATATGGTCAATTATCCGGAATGTTGTTTCATTAAAACTTGCCTAAATATTTCAAAGGATAGCGATATAATAGATAAAATGTGCCCGGGGTTGAATCGTAGCATGGACCCTGCCTTAATGAGTAAGGTTGCTCTGGTGTTAGTATTTGGGTGGATAGATCTCACTTTTCACGGCATGTTTTGCCGGGCCAAACTGTCCAAATTGTTGGTTTAACCGGTCCGAAAACGTGATTAACGACCTTCTAAGAGATCGGCATAACTCGTTGGCTTATTACGTTTGTTTGTAATATGCCATCGTCCTGCCCCTAATTGCCGGTTGCGCTTCCATACTAAAAAAATCTGGCCACATTGCTGCACTTTGATGGCTGACCTAGGGGGCGCCCTAACTCTTTGGTATGCAGATGCTTCGTGCTCCTCCTATAATAACCCACGTTATACCGTGTAGTTTAATGTAATTTTTTTACAACTTCACGAATGGGATAAACCAAAATCCTATGCACGTCCGCATCAACACCCATCATCTTGTCACCCTGCTCGCTACACACGTGTAATGCGGCCTGGTGATTAAAGCTTATCCAGGTAATATCCGGGATTTCCAGGGGCGAAATTTCTCGGCTTTTAACTTGTAATATTTACATCTACCGGCTGCTTTGCTTCCGGGGATAAGAGGGGGGAGAAAACAACGTGTTTTTCGTGTATTTATACACGATTTTCGTGTTACCCTGCGCCCACTTGTCAGCTTGGCAGACACGTCTAAGATGCCCCCACGTCACTTAGGGGTTTTTTCAGCTTTTTCATATTATTAAAGCCAGTGGGCTCGTTAAGGTATTTGAAAATTAAATTTAAAACGCACTAACATGACAACAGGTAGAGGTGAGCAGGATCAGCCAAGTTAAAAAATGAATTGAGCTGGTGTTTATATAATGGCGCAAGTGGAGTGCATGAAGTTGAATGAAGGAAACTTGCGTTACTTTATACACACTTTTTAAACACATGTAATGTTACATTAAAAATGGTATTTTTTGAATTTATTACAATTTTGTATTTCATTTATTAAAATGCGATAATTTGAAAAGGCCCGAAATTCGATTTGACCAAATAAGCACAGCCTCAGAATTTGTATATTTTAAAAATTCATCCTCCATTGCCTCAGAAATTCGAATCCATACATGTATTTAATTATTTTTGGCGAGTGATGACATCTGAGTGGGGTAATATCTATCCTCAATCATGTGAATGAAATTTAGAAGCTGAATGGCTCCAGTCTTATCAAAATGGCGTCACACATCACGTGTCAAGTGGCCATAGCTCAACGGCGCTTCATTTAAATACCACTCAAGATGCATTTCCATCACTTTTAGTTTGGTTTGCAGAAATCTGTTTTTTTAGCCTCTTTAAATTTGGCGTCACATTTTTATTTTGTAAGACAAGACATGTTGTCATGCATTCTTGGCGATTTTTACACCTAAAACAATTTGGGATTTCCTATACTTATAAAATTCTTTGAATTGCTAATGCGTTTGTGAGTATACATGTATGTATTAAGGGTAAAAACAGCGTAGAGCATGGCATTGAAATGCAGCGTTTCGATTGGTTTCACGATGGTGGGAATTTCCGATTGCCCAATCAAAATGCTGCCAAAATTTCAAAATTTCAAGGCCTATTCTCCACGCTGTTTTATACCCTTAGTTGAATCTTTTACACAGATTCCCAGTGTGACCTCGTGCTGCACATTTCATCCAAATTAAGTTTTTTTGTTCTTCACGATAATAGTAAGTTTTCCAATTGGACAGTTATTATTTTAATTTACTTAAGTGTAATGTCGGGTTAGACATCTTACATTAAAATTGCAAGCGTTTTTTTTTAGTAAGAAACTGTCCTGCCTTCTTCCTCAACCACATGGTCCCATAACTCTTTTTGTTTGATCATGATAATGCAATAACAAATTCCACACTGACCACTTCAAATATCCCCATACGCTTATTAATTTTTTTTGTGGGTACCTTATATCACACATTTCTGGTGTACACAAAAGGGGTCCATAAACAACCATTGTTTATAATTTCGTTTGGCCCCCCCATTTTGTCCTTCAACCCTCCAATCCACAACTCGCCTATCAGTACACCACCTCAACATTTTTTTTTTATCTTCTTCTTTCAATTTTGGCAAAATGATTACAGCTTACCAGCTTTTGGTGTTTGTGTACGGAGACCACATGCGAGTTTCCATCATGGTCATAATTATTTAAATATAAAAATTAAAACAAAACCCCCCCTCCTTATGCTAAGGAGGATACAAAGGGTTTGGCCCCCAGGTGGCGCATTGTGTCCACCCTTCAACCCCCTGTAGGGCCCAATGACCATTGTTCGCTCGAGCTGCCACCTTCTGGCGAAACGTGCGTCAGGGGGTTCCGTCAAACGATGGCCGACATTGATTACAGCGGGGTCCTAATCCCAACCGGTAATTACAGAGCCGGGTTCCGGTTCGTTAAAACGATCTCGGCTCACGTGTCAGAAAACACGTGATGGTGGGGAGCTCAACTTGACGCTGCATGGCGTTGCAGGCTTGCGGGGAACCTTTTTTGGGGGTGGGTCAATCCCACTTTTATTTTTCAAGTAAGAAAAAAATCCACCCGAAATTACTGAAAAAAGGGACACTATAGGGCTCACTTTTGAATCGGGCATTTTTTTAGGGGGCGTACCAACGTACTGAGTAGAATGGCACGATGTGACGCCTCACGTCACTCCTTTATTTGTTTGAGGGTTGATCGATATGCATCAGCCCCTTGGCAATCCTAATCCAGGCTTAATTATTGATACCAACTTATCCCTGATGCATGTAATCCATGGCTAGGGAGTAGGGTGGTAACGTCAGGATATAATGCTTTTTAAAACCACCTTTATGGCAAGGCATATGAAAAAAAAATACGAATAATGCAAACCCGAAGGAAGGTCCTGAAATCTTTATGCCATGCAATCTTCAATGCAGTAAAACCTGTGAATAGCGAACCTCTAAATAACGATATCTCAGTCTGCACGGATTGATTAGAAACACAAGATTGCATTGAAGTAGCGAAAACCCAATGAACCAAAAAGTGAAAAAACACGATTTTCCCTGCAAATAGCGATAACGACTGCTGAAGTAGAACTGTTATTTACATACGTTGCCAAACTTTTGCCAATTAGGAAGATTGCATCGCACGCTAAAAAATACTTAGCTTAATATTAGCGGGTTTGAGCGCGCCTCCCTTAATGCCCCGTTAACTGAATTACCTTAATGAGAACGCAATGGAAAAACATACAGTGCTGTCAATGTGGTTAACATTAAGGGGGCATTAAGGGAGACGAGCTCAAACTCTCTACTGTTGTAGAGTAAGCGTTAACGACACTTGCTTGGCATGACGTCGATAGTGTTAACGGTATGCGAAAATACAGTGCTGTCGATAGCGTAGCGTATTATGCCATGCAGCCCAATCTCCCTATAATACTAGAGTCATGTAAACATGTACAGCTCTACACATACATGTACAATCCATGGTTGTGTAAGGTCATCCACAAACCGGGTGCCAGAAGACGTATTGCCATTCACCAATAAGACAGTGCTGTCGATTATAATCGTAGAACGACTAGCTGCTTTATCTCGCTAATAAATAGAGAGATTAAGCTTTCTTGCGTTCAACGTGAATGTAAACAACAGTTTCGAATTTCACTTAGGCCTGGCTGTCTGATACTTTACGTCTATGTTCACTTGAACGCAAACGTAGTCTGCTTTGCTTTCACATGTAAGTAAATGTGGGAAAAATACATTGAAAATGACAATGCTGTCAGATAACTTGTCCTGCGTTTACTTTGAACGCAAGACAGCTTAATCTCGCTATTATTATGGAGTTAACGTACGCGAGAAAGACAGTGCTGTCGATTACGATCGTAGAACGACTCGCTGCTTTAACTCCCTATTCTCATTTTTTCTTCCACAAATACCTCAAGGAAGATAATTAATTAATCATAAAATAGAGGTACCGTATACCTAAAGTGGATTTTCTATTAGTTATTTGAATATATACAGTATATAATTTTGCACAGCAGTTTAGATTTCCAACATGACACTTAATCAGAAGCTCTTGTGATGTGTCGTGTATGACTTGTAAACATGCTAACTCATGTCACATATCCACATACAGACATATCTAATGACATTTTCATATGCAGATTACCTTTTATACTCTATAAGTTAAAAAAAAAGCTTCATTTAACCAAATCATGTAACACGCCTATAAGGTTTAGCTTAATTGCAATTATAAATTGATCCAAGCCCTTGTATGTAATAAGTCAATTAGTAGCATCACCGGGTGTCCAACTAATCATGGCGAATTTGGTCTAGATATGGTTTACTCACGGTCTACTGTAATGTTTTATAAATATCATGATATATGCAAACATTGTAAAGGTTTAAAACGCGGAATTAATTCCAGTAAAAAGCTTCGATGCATGCACAAATTTGACAGAAATATTTTTTTTTGTTAGGGTATATTTGGTGGAAACATCACTCTGGCGATATGGTTCAATAATTTTTGGATTCTATAGTGAAATATTAATGTCTCCTCATCCGTTGTTTCTGACTGAGTCCGGATATACGGATACAGACAGGAGTTTTATTTTTAATAGAGTTCTTCATGTGCCTATAAATGTGCAAAACCAATTCGCGTATCCATGTGCACCATGGAGTGCAGGACATGTGGAAAGTTCACACCAAAAAAAATAACACAAAAAAACCCAATATCCAACGTTTTGTATCCAGAGTCGATCTCAGCTTTAAAAGAAAGGCTAAGCTTTTGGCTGAATGCTGAAATACAAAGCTTCGTGACATAACTATATCGTTGATCAGTAATTTGAGATCCAGATCAGATCCCAGAGGGGCCAGAACACAGTTGGGAATGTCAATCAGTTGGCACAATGGCTTTACGGGATGACCCATTAAAAATACATAGTCCATTTGGAAAACTATCGAAAAGAGAGGTTTCATTGGCCAAATCATGACATAATGTTCCAATGATGATCCTATAGCTTTATAGGGACTCACAAAATTCTAGTCAAAAATTTTAAGTTTGGCCTTTTATTTTTTAAGTGATGATCGTTTATTTTATCATGACGTGTTTATGATAAAATTTCAGTAATTATACATGTACATATCACGTAGCTTTTAGAAAAGTCGACACATTGCAATACATGCTGACATGTTTTAAATGTAAAGTTGCAATTATTTCATTTATAAATCAGAATATTTTAACGTCAAAAATTATTTTTTTATTTTAGGATAGGTTTTGCAATATACATGTATATTAACTAAACAAAGGGTGTTTCAATCCGTAGGCCATAAGTCATTATGAAAATTTAACATAAGCTAATTAACATGCCCCACCAATCCATCACAAAAATCTATAATAAAGTGATGTATATTTGAAAGTATAGCTCTCAATTTTAAATATAAAATCATGGCTACGTATTTATCGTTATGCAATAAGCTGTATATAAAGATGTACGTTGCCAAAAGTGGCCCGCGGGCCACTGGTTCAACACCATTTAAGTATAAACCAATACCAAGTTATGTTCTTATTATCTTTTATTATCTCCACCTTATAGTATTAAAAAAAATTGTCCTTCATGTCTATAACAACTTAAATTTCAATTTGCACCAATAGTGACCCTTAGCAATATGGCTGCCAATAATAATTTGTCGCACATTCAATTTGACGTTGACACGTGATGAAGACCAATCGGTTTTTATTATTAAAGTTAACACTCGTTTTAACCTGTTTATATAGTCCTGACAAAACACGTAGCAAAAATCCATATAGACACACACCAGTCCAAACTTTTTTTTTATGCTGACATTCCTCAGTGATTCTATTATATGCCTTTAACGAACGACTTTTAATAATGATCGTTTTAAAATGTCAAGTCACATTTTATCGTTTATTAATTTTGAGAAGTTATATATGAAAAAGTGTATAGGGCGATGAAACTAATTTCTTATAAATTGACACGACCGATGGCTGCATAAAGGAATTTTTCATCTGATGAGACACATTCTCACTCTCTTTCAGTTTTATACATTTCAAGATTTGATTAGATGTGTGCAAACCATGATTATCAGTAATTTATTTGGTTGTGTAGACGAAATCTGGTGATTGACAATCGATTTTAATTGGAAACTGGGATATAAGGGACTTGTATGGCGCCAAAAATCCTGTTATAACGGTTGGGATTTAAGGAAATAATAAAAAAAAAAAATGCCACACTTTTAATAGAGGAATTTAGATCCGTCCTATAACATAAAAGAAGTATTTTTAATAAAGCTGTCGATTTCCAGCATGGCTTTTAACTTCTGTTCCTCCTCCATATATGTGGGCCTAGATTTTTTTTTAATTTCTGTGAATTGCTCGTCATTTCTTCATGGTGCCCATACGTATCAACGCGTAGAAGTCATTTGATATTTTACAAAGGATTCTTTTGTCAAATTAAATCCAATATGTTCGGCAAGTTTATATATGTGGAGAATGTTTTCTGGCTGCCACCCATTGGGTGGGAACGTGTCTGATTCTTCACAATTTTGCTCCATATATATATACGGAAGTTAATGCCTGGTGTAAAATTCTACAAAAGTGCCTTTGGAATACCGCTGAGAATTACGAAAAAAATCGCGAATTTTCATTGAACTTTTTTTTTACCATATAAAAATCTGATGTTTATCTTGTTGTGAAACTCCATTTTTAGGCATCATTGCACAACGTTTGAGCTAATATACATTTAGTGCTTTCTTAGTGCTCTTATCAAATTTATTTGAACATGCTAATCAACCATAATAGTCGACATTATTTTTAGAATATTAATGCTTTCAATAAGCTTCTTTAAACATAATATATACAATTAAACATAATATATACTTTAAACATAATATATACTTAAACAAAATATATACAAAATCTCAGAATTTGATTAACCTCTATGTACGCATATTAGTTTAACTGTATCTTCAATCCATATCAACATTGAATAATATATGATATAATTCTCTAATCAAATTATCTAAAAGCTTTCTATTAATGCAGTGCATTTAGGAAATCAAGATGTTATAGACTATAGACAAAAGAGTGATTATAAGTATAGTTTTGTTCAAAAAATGGCCAAATTTTAGTGTATGTGACTGACATGGACGTGAGTTTCCATAAAAGTGAGCAGTTTCATGATATAGTATCTCATTTCCCAGAACCCAATTTTTTTTATTAATTTTTATAGTTAACATATTTACAGATTAATTACAGATAATTAAGATTAATAAAAGATTCGACTTCATCAATTTTAAATATGAAATTATGGGAGACTTGATATTGAGAAAACATTGAGATTTTTTTATAATTCTTTACAAAGTTTGAATATATCTGAATATACATGTATATCTGAAATAAATAAGGAAAATTCGATTGGAATTCCTCTCATATCTTTTTATAAAAATTAAGACATGCCATGGAGCCAAGAGTTGTATTCAACCATGGATTTACACCATTTTGATTTCGTTCAATGTTCCCGAGTTTACATTAAAAATTATAAGGGACAATATAGTGTTGTGATCAAGTCAAATCTGGTACACATGAAGGTACAAATTGACAACTGGCGCCACCACGTGTCTTTTACATGCAAATTTCTGTAATGACCGTGGTTGATCTGCCATAGTCAATAGACTTCAATTTCGTCCATTTTTTTTTCCTGACTTTCAATTTCGATGTGTTTTCCCTTGTGATACTCTCCCCGTTGTGCCATCACATCGTCCGCCATGCATGCATGTCAATTTCCAAGAGATTACTCTCGTGGATTTTTTCGTCTCGTTTCTCGTTTCATTGGGTTAATATTATATCGTTTTCGCCCCAAACCTCCATAAGTTGAAAGGGGGGCCGCATTTGGCACGGTTGTCAACGAGAGATGGTGCCAGAATCGACAAAAAAATAGTGAAGGGAGTCAAAGGCGCTGAATTGATACGATAAAAGCCGAATATATTAAACGCTTTCTGCAAATGGCCATCACGTGGATTAGAGGGAAAATAGGGAGATGCATATATGCACATCAACACCAGAATAAGGGTGATAAGCATATTCTAGCCTTTAGTCTCGCGAGATCTCATGCTTTTGCACGTGCGCGACCCCAGCGCCATTGTCCGGTTTTAGTCAGGGGTGATATGTGCACGTGCTTAGGGCCATTTCGATAACGCCGGAAAAGCTAAACGGATACGAGTGGCCGGACGTTCCGCCATATTTGCATGAAAAGGGCCCAACGTCTGCACAGGCGCTTTTTTGGCTACCATATTCATTGTGATTTTTGTTTACCCCCCCACCCTTCGATTAACTCAAGTTTATTATGTTTGGACTGCAATTGGCAGACGTTCGTCGATTTGTTCCCATATAATGCTTTAATGCTGATTAATCGGTTCTGCTGCATCATCGGTGGCAAAATAAAATTAGCCACACTTTTGATGAGATTTTGCATGTTGAGAGAAAAAAATTGGGGTAAAATACCCGTAGCCTGCGTGCTTTCTGTCACTGAGACCCGCTGGAAATCCTGATTTATGAATTTAATCCTTGATGCCTATTTCGTTTGGTTCATTTTCCAAATATTTCATCTTCGACATAGTTGAATTTGTATACGTGGACGAAATATTGAATAGCAATGTTTCAATGTGTTGACCACACTGAAAGAACTTGTATATTGAATTTTTTGTAAATTGTAATGTATATAGTGATCTGTTTTGTCTTGGATGCATATAGAGTATTTTCATCTGTTCTAGGAAAGTTACTCATGAGGAAAATTCCGCACACCAACCTAACTTAATCTAGCCAAACATGTAACCCAAATTGGCCATGGAAGTTGCCAAATATTTCTGTGTGAGCAATTATCCAGTCATCATTTTACTCCCCTGTCGAGCATGATTTTTAAGGTAACTTTGGCTAATGAATTAAATTGAATTTTTGAATTTTACGTACTGTAAAGTTGGAAGTAATTCATGAAACGTTTTGTAAAATTCTGTTATTGACAGTTCAAAACTTATATCAGTATATTCCTAGGAGTTGCCATTGGCTGTATGGAAGGCTATATATACAATTGTTGTAGCTGCAAATGGTGTTTTCATTATTTTGTCCACTAAATTTTTGGAAAAATATTCCCAAGTGTTCTCACATAGAAAAAACTAAGAATAATGACATTATGAAGCATTATTGTTAGACTAGCAATGGGACCAAATGCAGCCTCAATACATGTACCTTAAAAATATGATGTTGAAAATTAGCCCTAGGCCGAACTAGGCTGAAAACGCGCGTTTGGCTAGTCTCAAACAAGGCTTTTAATATTAATAGAATTTCCGCACGAGATCACGTGACGTGCGAATAAAATTAAAATTCGATGCCTTGCAAAGCCCCAGGCCACATTAGGCTGGAAACGCACGTTTGGTTATCCTCAAACAAGGCTTTTAATTAAAAAAAAAATTTCGCACGAGATATTAATAGAGGGATTGAGCACGCTTCCCTTAATGCTCCCTTAATGCTAACCACATTGACAGCACTGTATGTTTTTCCA